>CM046338.1:18555398-18730803 GCA_025403435.1 Artocarpus heterophyllus
TATTGTATTTGTTAATTTTGATAATTTGTAATATGCAACTTTGTTAATATGTTTAATTGAATATGTCATTATGTGTAATATGTTATTTGGTTATGTTTGGAATTAAAAAAAAATTGTGTTAGTGTTAATTAATAATCATAAAGTTAATAATCTTAATTAAGTAATATTAATCTTAAATAATAATTAATTTGAATGATCAAACATAAGTAATTAATAATCTTAACAATAAAAATTAAGTGATTAATAATCTTGATTATAATCTTAAATAATTAAGTAATAATAGTCCTAATTAATAAGCAATCTTAATAATCAAAATTAAGTAGTTAATAATCTTAATTATAATCTTAACTAATTAAGTAATAATAATAATAAATTAATAATCTTAATAGTCAAAATTAAGTAATTAGTAATCTTAACAATGTAAACTAAGTAATTAATAATCTTAATTATAATCTTCACTAATTAAGTAATAATTAATTAAGCAATAATAATAATTAATTAATAATCCAACTTAAGTAATTAAAAATATTAATTATAATCTTAACTAATTAAGTAATGATTGATTAATAATGAAAATTAATAATCTTAATTAAAATTATTAAGTTATAATGATGTAATAGTAATTAATTAGTCAAGTGGTTGATAATTACTAATTTATTTAATCACAATGACGACGACGACGTCGACGACGACGACAACAACAATAATAAATTCATATTTCATAATTAAAAATTAACAATTACATAAAATTGAATAAAATTTGAGGTAAAAATAACAAAGAAATTAGTTAGACTTGAGAAAATTATATAATTATGTAGAAAATGCATATAATGATTTCTAGTGATATTTAAGAATTTGGTGGCAAGCGTACTACTAATAAAGATTATAGTAGGCAGCCACTAAGAATCATATACAAGTTTGTTGCTTATCATATATTGCATTTCATTCTTAAAATAACCTTTGACCCTTTTGAGAATAGATGAATGGCTCACCAATTCTTGAATTGTCCCATTTGGACAATTTAGAATTGTAATTTTATGTGTTTGTTACTCTTTTCTATTTACACCTTGTGGTAGATGTTTCGGTTTTCTTCCTTCGTTCTCTAGGTATGTGACCTTTGATAGCACAAGTTAGGAGAACTAAGAGGAGATGCTGCCAAAATTTTTACAAGAAAGGGAATTAAATTTCTTGCATTTGATCGTGATGTAAGACTTAAGACACAAACCAATAGTGTAGGCATACCTTGAATAGAAGATTCCAAATTTTATGGATAATTGGAGGAAATAATTGAACTTTCGAACATACATGACTGTTCAGTAATTTTATTCAGGTGTATGTGGTTCGATACCAACCTGTTGGGAAGGAGAACGCGAGTGTACAAAAATGAGACAAGCATTTTTGTGAACGCTTAGTGGTATAAAGATGATCATTTCATACTTACATCTCAGGTACAACAAGTTTTTACACAGATGACTTATTCAAAGGTCCAAATTGGAAAATTATTGAACACTTTGGGCATGACATATTCAGGATAGACCTGTTGATGTCAAAAATGTAGTTAAGTGTTGCAAGACAACAACTCTTCCAACTTAAGCCTAGAGGTCGAGCAACTTGAGTTAGACACCTTGATCTTTAGTTGATTTGATGTGACCTCCGATGTTGCTGAAGATGTTGATGCTGTCTTTGTATTGTTCCAAAGGGACGACATAGGTTTCATCGACGATGATGATGCAACAGAGATTAACGACACATTAGAGGTCGATTACACCATTGAGGAGTATGTTGATGAAGAGGTATTCAAGCATAAAGCTAAGGAAGAAGACAATGAACAAGCTTCTTCTAACTACACTATTTACACTAGCAGTGATGATGATTGTCTTTTTATATTGTATTCATCTACTAAAATTTGAAACTTGTAAAAACAATCATTTTAAACTATAATGCATAAATTGATCTTATTTCTTATTACCAGCGTACAACATGTCTGCCCAAGTTGCTACGTGCGCTAGATCATTTGAAGGAGCTCAGCCCCACCAGGACATAGAACAACGTTACTGTCCTAATATCATTCAGGTATGAAATGTAATATTTACGTGTTTTTTCACATTCTTATTGACTTTCTAATTCATAAACCTTAAATATACAGTTCAACTTCCTCAAGCCGTAGGGGTTAAAAAGAGTCCTGGGCGTAGACATCACTAAGGAGGTGGCACTAAATGGAAAGTGCCTTGTACAGTTTGACCAAATGGAGGACACAATGAAGACTACGAGGAGTTTAGAGCATGGTTTAAAAGCATCATTGGGGTACACATGGGGGATTGTGTGGCCCCTTTCTACAACACTTAGTAGTCTATCTTACCGGCAGATTGAAATAAGATCCCTAACCGCATTACAGTAATAGCTTTTTTACCAATTCAATTTTCTCATGTTTTCATGGAACATATAGAATAACTTGTTTTTAAAAATGCAAGAATGGTTTCAGATTGAGCTCACTGATGAGATGAGTGCTTAGATCATCCAAGAGGCTCAAAAGTGCTACCGAGACTTGAAGAACAACCTAAGCAGGCACTAGAAGAAACATGTTCAAGATGTTATATGCCTAAAACCATCAAAATAAGGAGCATTGGTAGAAATATTGTGAGTGGTTTACCTCACCTACATTTAAGATTCGTTTCCCCATTAATATTGTTTTAATATGTTTGACTTAGTAAAACACGTTGTAAAAGTATAACTTTTTTATAGGCTCGATTAGAAACGAATGTAGCAAATCGCAAAGAAGTAAGATAGTCAACCTATCAAGGGCTAGTATCTTATTCGCAGCATTGATACAAAAATGTAAGATACTCTATGCAGTTTTATTGGATACTCATTTTTATAAACAAAATATCAATAATTGAACTCTAACATCAATTCAACATTATAAATGAACCCCAAGACACGCAGACGTAGTTCTTGATCAATAATTGGCATGCTCAACATTTTCATCAAGATAGGCGTTGGGCGAATGGGACTATGGAGGCCATACATGTAAGTAAATTATAGTCATCTCTTTAAATAAAATTTATTTTATAACTATCTTATTTGTTAATTAATAATTTTTTCCTCACTTTTAATCACAGGGCTAGATGGTTTAGGAGGGACAAACACTGGTGACGTAGTCCGCATCTGCCTCTTCAACCCTTGCCATTGACGAGGTTGCCATACTTGCAAATGTGTTGAAGACATATAGCGGTCCTTGAGCCGAAGTAGGACCTTGATTGAGTAAGAGTGAGTTGGGTTCTAAGTCAATATCCTCTGATTCATAGTCCAGGCATACCCAGTTGTCTCTGGAGGTGCAAAACTAGCTTACACAAATGTATACTAGCAGCATAGAACTAGTTAATCAATCGAGGCAAACCAATCCCGAAATCACTATCGCCATCTATAGTCCTTTGTGCTGAAAAAGAAGTGGAAGAAGATGAAAAAAATGTAAACTTAGGTGATTAGACATTTTGTATATTATTGAATTTATGCTATTTTTATTTTTTATTTTTTATATGTTATGTTTTATTTTATTTTATAAAGTGGAAGTCATATTTTGCGTCATGTTACTTGATATTAATTATTATCGCATTAATTATTTAATTATTAATTATTCACATTTCAATTATTATTTAATTATACAAATTTATAAATATTTTTCAATAAAAATTTAATTTAAAATAAAATCAAAACAAGAAATATTTAGTTGTAATTTTTTTTTTGCATTTAAAAAGTTAAAAAGATGATTAGCGAAGACATATTTTATGCACAAAACCTATTGTCACTAAATTCTCATTAAAATTAAAATAAATTTAAAAATTTAAAATTTTTAGGGATGATATTTTAAAAAATATGGTCGCTAAAAATTATTGATGATGTCATCTATATGAATTCGTGACCTCGCAAAACAACGATGACATGTCATGTCGCAAACGCTTAACGACGACAAGCTATTTTCACTAAAAAACTTTTAACGAGGAATCTTTAGTGATGACGTTTTAGCAACAATATGTTATCAAAAAAAAAAATTAGTAATGACAGATAAAAGCTTAGACTCGTACAATGATGTTGTTAATCATCTCGCTTTTTTCACCAAAAAAAAAAACGTCCTTTTTGGTGCTGACTAAATACCATTATACTAGTGTAGGGTGTTTTTTTTTTTTGTTAAATGTGGTGAAAATTGTTATTTTTTAAATCTAAAAGGATAGATATTGAATTTCAAAAAAATAATTAGCGATGTTGAATATGTTTATAGCGTAATCTTATTTAATTTTTAAGTTATAACTTTATTATTAATAAAATATTAAAATTTAATTTAAAAGTTATATTATATATTATATTAGTATTTATAGTTTTACAATCAGTAGGGTATAAGTAGGGTATAAGTTAGAATAAGAATAGGAGTGAATTTTTTATTTTTATGTTTATAAGATACATACATCAATGTCAGTCGGTCACTTTCAAGAAAAGAAAAGACAGCAAATGAAAAACGAAAAGAAAATGAAAAAATTGTAAACCGCTCACTGTGCTCACAGCGTTCGAAGGGCGGTATTCGTTGGAGCCGCGGTTTTGTGCAAATATATATATATATATATATATATATATAGATATATGTCCATTATATGTATACAGCATGGGGGTGCCCTGCTGCAGAAGGCATTGTAGCGTGAAGCAAGCAAGGAATGTGATTATGGGCCGCCACGTGACGACTCCGGTGCCCATCAAAGGCCGCAGGTGCGCTTCCAAATGAGTCGTGACAAACTCCTTTATGTCACGTCCAAGTACGTCCCCTTCAGTATGATATATGAAGCTGTACTAGTACTCTCGTCCTTGGTAAACGCAGTGTTTGTTCCTCTCAGGCTCCGCTCGAATAGATGTGTGCCTATATATGCATGCTACATATATAATGACGTGTCTTCAATGAGACCCACTCATGTTATTGTAGAGGATTTGGCATGGCATTTATACATGCATCGATACATGTATATGCATGCATGCT
Organism: Artocarpus heterophyllus; assembly: GCA_025403435.1. Taxonomy (NCBI): domain Eukaryota; kingdom Viridiplantae; phylum Streptophyta; class Magnoliopsida; order Rosales; family Moraceae; genus Artocarpus; species Artocarpus heterophyllus. Next base: position 18,560,419 of record CM046338.1, read on the forward strand.
TTCAATTTAATGGATGTGAGATAGCTAGGGTTTTTGGACGATTATACGGCCTTTCACGGTGGAGGAGCATACTTGCCAGTAACAACTGAAATGCGAAAATAAGAGGCGTGTTAAAAACATGAGCTGCCATAATTTTTCATATAATATATATATATATATATATATATATATATATATATATATATTGTAAAAATATGGTCCGAATTAAAACATTTAAATAAAAAATTATAGCATGTGAAAGTTTTACATTGTAACTTATTTTTTCTTATCATTGTAGCGTATAAAAGCTTTCTACTATAGCAACAAAAAAATTTAGTTATAATTGATTTTTCTAAACACCACAGTTGAAGTTCATATCCCTCAAGATACATGTACTACTAGAAATTATAGAATACACGACATTTAATAAACGACAGTTTCTTACAAACTGTCATGTTAAGCGGGGAAAAACACACGAGAAATGTGAGTAAAACACAAAAATTGTTGTGGTAACGAACAGAAGATTCCACAACGCTTTTCATAAAAAACTGTCGTAAAGATAATCAATGAAATTTTAAAAGCCCGCCCTCACTACAATTAGAGAAATTTTAAAAGCCCACTCGCTCTCTCTTTTTTTCTTATTTGAATTAATACTCAAACCCAACCCCCTCTCTCTAAACCCAACCCTATCTCTTTCTCTAACCCTCAAACTCTCCCTCTCTCTCGACCATGACCGTCCTCATCACTGTCTTGACCTCGACCCAACATGCCGCCATTAGCCCCGAGGCCTCCACAACCCACGAGCTCGTTGCCATTCCTTGTTTGTATAGGTTCTTTTTTCCAAGTGTTCTCTCCTAGCTCGTTGCCTCCACGACCCCGCCGTCATCGATGGCCCTGTTGTTGCCCACCTCTGACCTCTGTTTGGTAACATTCCATTTCTCTTTTATTGTTTAGATTTTTTTTTTATTTTTAGTTATATAGTTTTAGTTTTAATTATTTATGGTTCGTATGAATTAATTATTTTTTGTTTTTAGTTCTAATTTTATTTTTAGTTTTAATTACTTTCTATGTATTTGTGTATGTGTTTGTATATGTGATGCCCCCATATGTTTGAGGAAAATCCTCTATGACCATCATAGCAATTATTTATATTTTTTATTGCTCAAAACTCAGTAGCAATTATTTAGGGTTTGTGTGAATTAATTATTTTTAGTTATATAGTTGGTTAATTAATTTTGTAACTTAATTGTGTTAGTTTTAGTGTTTTGTTATTTTCAAGTTCTTTAGATTTAGTTTTAGTTTTATAAAACTAATTAGTTTTTGTTTTAAAATTAATTCTATTAATTTGCTATGTTAATTTGTTTTATTTTTGTCAAATAATTTTGTAATTTAATATTTAGTTTGTGGTTGGAATCATTGTTGTTTTATGTAAGTTATGTTGACATTTATTACTTAGTTAATGTCTGTATATGTGTTTGTGTGTATTACAATCTACATGTGTTGTATGAATTACTTTCTACATGTGTTTGTGTATGTGTTTGTGTGAATTACTTTCTACATATATTTATATATGTGTTTGTGTGAATTATTTTGGGTTTAATTTTAGCTTTAGCATTGTTAGTATAAGTTTGTGTAAATTATTATTTGGGCATGAATACTTGCAATCAGGGTCTTGTGTTAATAGATAACACAAGACTGACCATCCTGTGAGAAATTAAAATTTTGATTTTTTTTTGGCTGATAATCAATTTTTCACGATAGTTTTTGATAAAAACATGAAAACTATACCTTACACGACTATTTTTGTAAAAAATTGTAAAGTAGAAAATTACTAAGATTACACGACGGTCCCACGACAGGAAAAAAACCGTAGTGAAAAGTCTCTTTGGTATCATGACGGACAATTTCACGACGGTTTTTTGACCGCGGTGAATGCTTTCCACAATGGTTTTTTTTACCGTTGTGAATACTTTTCACGACGGTTTAAAACTATTGTGTAATCCTTGGTTTCTGTCATGCCCCAAAACCCGGGGGGTGACATGGCAGGTTAATTAATTTAATTAATCAATTTTAGTTAAAGATTATCAAATTTAAGGAACTAGTTGATTACGAAAATGGGATAAGTTTAAAACTTTTTAAATAATTATTAAAAATAATAAAACAAATCAGAGAAAACAAAATAATGAAGAGAGAAAAAAAGTGTTGTCCTACTGGACCCATAACTTGTGCACACACACAATATCAACAATAATTAAAATTACAACCACAATCCAATATAAGAAAAGAAAATTAAAGAATTACATGCCTTGATTTACTACAATAAATAACCTACTCGAGGTCTTCTACTGCTTGCAAGTTCAATCGGTGGACTCCCAGTCCGTCCTAAGCTAAATTCCACCTAGGAAAAAAGGTTTTAATACAAATAAAACATGCGCGAAAGGCTCAGTAGGACTAGATTTAAAATAATATTTAATTTGAATATAAAATTTATCATTCAGGAAAAATATTTTAGAAAACAGAACTAAATAAATTCAATTAAATCATTCTTACCAAAAATGGGATGTTGTTCATACAAAAAGGATATTATTATATATTCTTGGGCAAACCATAAATGTCACCATCATACGTGACCTAGTTGGGTTTTGAGACCTACCCCCAAGATCACACTTTACACGACCTGATCTTTGAGTATGGCATCATGCCTATATGTGTATTTCTATCATTATTTAAATCTCATTTTACCAAACATAATCATTTAAATTCATTATGTGGTTTATTATGATCACATCATCATTCAACTGTTTATGAAAACATGGATAAAAATCTTTTTCAATCATTCATTGAAAACATTTTGAAAGAATCCATTTTGAGGCCAAAACAATTTAAAAATATGGCTACCAAAGAAAAGGGTAAAAGTCCTACCTCAATATCCTGCACTGATGCTTAACACTGCAATCCTGACCTGCTATACGTTAGCTCCACGAAACCACAAATGACCTTAAATGTAAACTAGGTTCATTAATATCTAGCTTAGGATATTCTACACTACTAAACTATCTCATGGTGTCTTAGTGTGCCATTTATGTTCGTAAAACTATACAATAAATTTAAAATCTTAATCTGGATTTAAAACAGTGAAAACGGATAAAAAACAATCATTTTTCATGGAGCCCGATCAGCTTGTCAAACTCTCTGTTCTGGCCTACCAGCCATTCAGAGCTGGCCTGTCGAACTTTTCTAGGTTTGACTTGCCGATAAGTTGAATCCGGCATGCCGAACTCATGAGTCCAGCCTGTTGATGCTCAACATCAGCCTGCTGAACTGAAAAAATTTGAAAATTTCCAGACTCGAGCCTCGGCCTCCCTACGCTCGAATCTTCATTTCCAACCTGTTTTCTCAATTCCCAGGTATACAAAACATTCATAAATAATAGAAAAATATAATAGAACACTTTTAAACAACTTTAAATAAGATTTACATGAAAATTTTTAAAGAAATCCAAAAATAGAGAAAAAGAGAAAATTTTGATTTAACTTGGTTTAATCCATTTTTTATCAAATCAAGCCTAGATTATAGATGATGTGAGTATTACTAGCTTAGATTGAAGGTTTCCTAAGTTATAAAACTCAGATTTTAAAATACAAAGAAAATTAAAAAATTGGAGAAAAGTTTGAAATTTTGATAATTAACCTTGATTTAATCGTTGAATCGAGTTTGTGAAAGCTCAATGAAGTCTCCAAGCTTCTAATCTAGCTAAGATTTAGGGCTTGAGCTCCAAAATTTTGAAATCAAAGAGAGAGAAAGAGGCAGAGAAACGCTGAGGGAGAGTAAGCAAAGGAAAGAAAGAGAGAGAGCATGAAAGAAAGAAAGGGAATGAGGGAAATAAATAGAAGAGGGGGCAGCAGGTTTGAACAAAACCATGGGTTGCCCCAGTTTTCTCAAATAGATTTCATGTGGTTCGAGTTTTTGGCAAAGTGGGACTTGTTTGAAATTTAGTAAATTGTTTTGTTTCAAAATTTAAAATAACAAATAAAAATAATTAAGAGTGATTGAAAATAATTAGAAGAAACATTGATTTGGAAATAATACAATATAGTTAAATAAAGTTTTAAATTACATCATGGTACACTAATTCATCATTTTATATACTAATCATACTTAATTAATTTTGGGATGTTGCAATTTTTTAGTAGTGATGCATACTTGTGAATTTTTACATAAACATTTGATTAATAATGATGATTCAACTTCATTAAACTTTACTAATACAACTGGTCTTAATTAAGGGTATGGTTTCATATATCTTGGGAATTCACATTGATGCTTGAATATTTAACTAATTGAATAAACCAATATTTGAAATTCATTTCTAGATTTGGTCTAGCGATGTTAAAATTTTGGTTATTGAAAGACCTAAAGCTTGCATTTTTTGGGCTAATAATTCATGATAAGTAAAGCTTGCATGTCAGAATAAAGCATCATATGTAATAGTATATAACACCAATTTTTATTTTATACCTTACATTTTAAGTTTTTTAAGAAGATTTTTAGTTTTAAATGTTTTTAAGATTATACCTTTAATTTTCAACTTCATTTAACTTTATAGCTTTCGAGATCCATAATTTATTTTCACCCTTAAATTGACAAAGTGACAAATTTAACTTTTGCAACTCATGGATCTTGTAATAAAAAACATGTCATGCATCGTGTTTGAAGAAACAAAAAAAATTAAAAAATTTGTATTTTTAAGGTAAGTTGAAAAGGTTATATATATTAATCAGTGTTTCATTACAGGTTTATAAATGTATAAGCTTAAGAAGATAAATTTGTCAATTTAGAGTTCAAAATCAACTATTTGATCTAGAAAAGATACAAATTAAATATGGACTCGAAATTTATAAATATCATTTCTTAACAATGGGTCCAGTCGTTGTTCGGGATCATTTATGACCATAACTAGCAGTGTTATGCAACTTTGTTTGTACTATCATTACAAAAATTGGACTTTTAGTCACAACAGTTTTTAATAAAACTGTTAGTCACAATAAATTGTTATGACTAATATGCATTTAATCACAACTTTTAGTTCAATTTTTGTTATGTATAAATCTTTTAGTCACGAGGTTTTTAGTCATGGATGGTTTTATTGCTAAAAACCCCATGGCTAAAAGTTTTAGTCACGACAAAAATTGAATTAAAAGTTATGACTAAATGCACATTAGTCATAACATTTTGTTGTGACTAATGGTGTGTTTGACAAACTTAGTTAGAACTAACTTTTGGATTAGAGAATAGTATAAAATGCTCACATACTACAGTGAAAGGTAAAAGTTGCCATATTGTAATGCTCACACGCTATAGTGTTTTGAATTAAAAAGTTGGTTCTAACCAATTTTATCAAACACCCTTTAAAAATTTTACTATAAACTATTGTGACTAAAAGTCAACCTTTTCATAGTGTATTTTTAGTTAAATAAAGTTTCATTTTCAAATATATTATATATGTGTGTGTGTGTGTGTAAGATGACTTTTATTCAAAATGCAGCGCATATAAAATCGTAACATCTCTACTATACACAGTGACAGTGCACTTTGCTTACCCATTTTGGACATATTGATGAAACGCTATAATAGACGGTGATTTTAAAGAGAATACATAAAGGATTGGGAAATTTGTTTGCACCCTAAATATTTCTGAAGGCATCCTAAAATAAAAAATATTATATGTAAAATTTAAAATTATGTTTTTTAATATAAGAATCTACTATATTTCTAAAATTTCTAAAATACCTTTATAGTACAACCCAATAAAACCAAATCCTCCCACATAATTTTAGTAATATAGTTTTTTTTTTTAATTTTTTTCTTAACTGTCAAAGATTCACACCCCAAATTCATTTTATCACCTATATGACTTTCTCTTTTTGTTTTCTTCAGTTTTTTCTTTTTTTTTTTTTTGGTTTGGTAAACTAACTTAAAGCATTTAAATTTAACGTTTTCAGCTAATTTAAGAAAGTACCCACAAAAATGATTAGAGATACGAGCAACAGTTAACCTACAAAATGCTTTGACAGCTTTCAGCCACTTTACTCTCTCTCTTAAAGTTTTATACATAAACCTCAAACCCAGTATCTCTATTGAAAAGTCTCAAAGCTTAAATTCGTTAACTTAATTCTTGAAATTCAATCTATAGTTAAATTATCATCCAATCATCAAAGTTACGTTATTAAAATTATGGGAAGGGATTTAGTTTTATTGGGGTATAGTGTAAAGATATTTTACGAATATAGTAGATCTTAATATTAAAAAATATAATTTTAAATCTTAAATATAATTTTTTTTTTTTAGTTTAGAGTGTCTTTAGAAATATTTAGGGTGTAAATAGAATTTCCCTGAAGCATTGAAGGATTTTAGGAAAGCGACATTGGCAGCCTGATTTATATCGTGAGCTGATTATTAGTGGAATTTAATTGATACTTGAATTGACATGCCCCTACAAGCAATTACTTAAACTGTTTAGCAAATATAGAATATATTAGTTACAAATTCACTATTGATTTTTTTAATCTCTACATATAAGGTAGGGATGGAGCGAGAAAAATTAATCAAGAGGTTGGGGACGTAACTGAACTAATAAGACGTGACAAATAAAAAGATGTAAAATTAAAAAAAAAGGATAATAAAATTTTGAAAGAAATGAAATACAATTTTAAAAGAAGCAAAACATAACTTTTAAAACTTTTTGTAACATTGCATACACAATTTTTTTAAAAAAAAGGGTTAAAGGAGAAACGGTTGTCCACCCTCATCCATGGTGGCTAGATATACATGGATGGACTACAGTAAAAGTAATAATTTGCACATTCAAGCACATGTAACTTGATTTTTTTTTTGGCATTTTCTTACGTGGGATTGGTACGACAACCAAATGTGTTATGTTTGCGGGTCACATGTAAACACTGTAATGTGGGAAAGGGGATAACAATGAAAACCTTATGCATATTGACAACGTAGACATATAATTATGCCTTAGAAAAGTAATAAACAGCTTTTCATCACTTTGAGACACCAACGCCTTGAGAAGCATTTGAATGAGATCAGTGCTTGAACTTTTTTCTCCCCTTTTAATGTTAGAATTTTAAGATAAGGAAGAGCTAAATTGACACATTCTCTTTTTTTTTTTGGGGTTTAAATATTACACAGACATCTTCTTTATTAAAACATTTTACATCAACATCCTTTTATTATGAATTCAGTGACTTTTAATATAAAATGGCCAGAGTAAATTTAAAACAATCTCAATCATTGATCTACTCGTTGCATTAATCTTTGCCTTTGATAATGTTATTCTTTCGTCATTAGAGTGCAAGTTAAAATTGTGAGTGTCAAAAAATCAACTTATTCAATTTATTAGCACTAATTAAGATTAAAAACGTGGTTTGAAGGTCTAAATGTAGGTGGGATTATTTCTAGAGCGAAGGTATTTTGACATCTAAAAAATAATTATTCCTACTACACTTCTCTATAATTTCTTTAAAAACTTGAAAGTGTCGTTTAAAAACTTGAGTGTCGTTTTTTGGAAGGCCGTTGTAATTTAAGCAAAAACACATAAAAAGTTAGAGTTAATTATTAATCAAAGGTATATATATATATATATATATACACGTAATGTAGGACAGGTTGGTAAGGATTGTGGGCGCTAGCCAGCTATAAGTAGCGAGATTTATTATGCTATAGCTTTGGCCCCTTTTTTAAGATTTATCTGGAAAAAGTGTTTTGATTTCGTTTCCCAGTCAATTTATTTATTTACTTTTTTTTTTCAAGACCTGGCGTCTGAAGTAGACCAATGAAGGTCTGATTCAATGGAGGAAAAATAGCCCATGTTTTTTTTAACTCTTTCCTAAACAGTGCTTTGAAAATGCCATATTTATTTGTGGCCCAAAAGAAAAGGCCGTTTTGGAGTTGGCTAGAGGAATAATAAAGCAAATTTGATAATATACGGGGACCCCACAACAAGATGGGTCCCTTTGATCACATGACTATGAAAAAGTAGTAGTAAAAAGCAACTATTATCTCTTTCTTTGTCGATGTTTCTATTAATCCTTGGGTGTTTCAACATTATAAAGTTGAAGATAAAACAGAATGACTCTCTCTTGTTCTCAATTCAAATAATTTTTTATACATGCACATATATATATATATATATATATATATATATATATTTTTTGTGTGTGTGTAAAGTAGCATAGCACCACAACAAATAAGAGAATTGCGTTATGTACACGATCATAATAATGTTGGAAGAATTTTAATGTGTGGCGACGACATTCTTCATCATTCATACCACTCCTTGGCTGTTCCTCGGATCATGAAAAGAAGAATATGCATTGAACAGATTGTTAACATGAGAGAGAGAGAGAGAGAGGGGCAAAATGTCATGATTTGTGTGCAGCCTCCTCCTTGTCTTAGACTGTGGAAAAGTGCTGAAAACAAAAGGGTGCTAATAATATATGCTTTTGGAATTTGTAGTGGAAAATTGACATAAAGGAGAGAAGGTTGAGCATGTATTGAAGTTTCACATCGAGATTGATTTTTATCATTATTGCTTTTGTTGAGCTGATTGCTAGCTGGACCCTGGTTAATTTATTCACACAATTGATTAATATAGTCCTGTGATTATTGGACCAGTAGTATTGAACCCACTTTTCAAATGAGAATTTTACGGCAAAAAATAAAAAATAAAAATAATACTCTATTGATGCTGACAAAAAAAATGTTCAAACTACGTGCGTGTTCAATGATCCATGCAAACCATATTAAAATAGGACCCAGAGCAGATATTAGCTGAGTATATATATAACACTTTATAATGAGTGCTCTTTTTATTATGTTGTTCTTTTCTTCAATCTAATAATAAGTAATCTTAATATCCAAAAGCTCGTGAACTCTCACTTATCCATCACACATGAGCTAGCTTTTGAGACAATATAATATCCATTTTAACGGTGGTTTTGTGGTGAATTGGACAATTGGTAGTTGTTCATATTATATAATTTAGTACTTTACTGTCATCATGCATATAAATTTGTTTTATTTCTAAGAAAAAAAAAGAACCTAAGAACCATGTGAGGCATATATTGGATGTATATATCTATTACTTCACGTTGTTATAAGCATTAGTTGTGCTCTTTTGCATAATATTTGCTCTTGTTTCTTGAGCTATTAATCCGTAATTTTGTTCTTTGTTTGGAACTTTATTAAAACTTATTAATTCTAACTGCTATAGAGTAAAGCTCTCAAATACTATAATGTAAAACAAAAATATACTACAACATAAAACTCTTACATGATATAATGTTTTGGTTTTAACTATATATTTCCCAATTACATTCCCAAACTCGCTCTTTATTTTCATTTGAAAAAGAGATTTAAATTAAAACCCACATATGTTTCTTTTTGGCTGATCATATAACTATAGAGATTTCATCTAATATATATATATATATATATATATATATAACTATAGAGAGAGGACAAATATATAAAGAGAATCTAGAATTCTAATCAGTACCTACTAAACCACGCATCCCCTGTCAAATAGTAGAAATTAAAAAATGAAAATACTACAAGTATTGTAACACCCCTATGTGGGGGTTAACAGTTTTAAATAAATAAAAATAATTTTAAATTTTATATTATTTAAATCAATTAAACAATGCCCATGGGTCTTTAAACAACAAGAAAAATAAAAATAAACGTTTTAAATACAAACCACAGTTTTTAGTGTAGCACCAAATATATATAATTACAGTCATCATCACCATAGTACAATTCCCAAATAACTTAACACAGCCATAAAAAAAAATAATACAACTCTTACATGTTGTAGATAAGTTGTAATTAAACAGGGTCTTCTAACACGAAAACAGCAGGATTGTTTTCGCTTATTCCTCTTCAAATATGTTGCACTGAGTTCCACCTGAGATATGAAGATATGATAGGGATGAGCATCGACATGCCCAGTAGGGAAATCATGACTCACCTTATGGTTTATCCATTACCACATTAAAAACTGCATGGTTAGTAGGTTACATCATATTCCAGATTATGAGGTTTATTATGATCACATCTTATGGATACCGTAGTTAATCATTACCAAGTGTCATAATTACACATTTATACAAATATTACCAATCATCATTGTTCCTAGGTATCCATGTTAAATTGAGTATCACTCAACTCATCGAAACCCAAATGGGCGCACTTGATCACCCCATAAACATTCCAAGGGTGTTCCGGTGAGGGGACATCAAGCCCCGAGTCCTCACCAAATCAATTCCTGTACAGTGTGTTCTGGGACTTTCAACCCAAGGAAGCGTCATCACCTTCCCCCTATTTTACCTTTTTGGGTATTCATGCCCAAGGACGTAACCGCCGCCCTCTTCATGTCTCACCATTTCTCTATATTAAATCATTATTAATAGAGTCAGTTTTCCTAACCATGCTTCTCAATTTATAACATATGTCAATTCATTATGTTCCTCGCCGTACAATACAAGACGAGTCCATGTCATAGTTTCATATGTGATACTCATATAATATCAGTTCAACATAGATATATATATATTGCGGCAAAACAATCAATTTTAATTCTATAAAAACCTCACAAAAATGAGTAATAGAATCCCTACCTTTCAAGCTTATCAACAATCTTTTAATCCTGGAATCAATTAACGTTAGCTCCACACATCCTTGACCCTAAGGCATGCATAAGGACAATTAAAACTAAAGCACAACGTATAATCACATTCATAAGTGAGTTATGTGTAAACCCGTCTACTAGTGCCATTAAAGTATTTTTATGCATTAAACATGGAGAAAATGCATACTAAAAACTAAGTTTAGATTAAAGAAAACCTACCTCAAAACTTCTTTGAAAAGCACCAAAGTTTGGGTTATCAATCAAGCTTGAATTAACTTTAAAACCGCCTCGATCATCGTTGGGAATTATAATTGTCTTGGCCACAAAGAGAGCTTTGTGCTCTATGTCTTTAGTTAGAAATTTGAAGTGAGAAGGGAGAGAATGAGAACTAGAGAAGAAGGTGGTGATAGTTAAATAAAAAGATATCAAAATGCTTAAGAGGAATGGGATGTTTACGGGGAAAAGTTGTAAGAAGAAACAAAAGAGTCTTAAAGGAAAATATCATCTTGTCTCCCATGAAGACTTTTAGCAAATAATGCCAACATAATTGAGGGGATAATTGGAGTGAATTATAGAAGAAGATAAGGAAATAATTAATTAGGTGGTTGAGAAATATCTCCATGTCTTCTATGAATTGACGGAAAATAATTCAATGTCCCCTTCGGATACCTTTAGCAAAATGAGAAGAAGTCTATATAATTGAGCAATAATTTAGGGAGACAAGATTGGTAGAAGTAAGTGTTGGTAAGTTTTGAATGTTTCTTAGGAAGACTTGGTAAGAAAATACTAAAATGGTATTTTTTTTAAATGATCATAAACAACTTAGTAATTTTAAATAGTCACATTTTATTCATTAAATTTTACAAAATTATGCCCGTTAAAAATACGGGTGTTACAGCTCTCCCCTCCTATAAAAATTTCGTCCTCGCAATTTCGTACACTGATTACAATGTTAAAACAAATGTGGGTACTTTTCTCTCATTTCAGATTCAAGTTCCCATGTGGCTTCCTCCACATCATGGTGTTGCCACATCACTTTCACCAGAGGAATTCCACGACGACGTAATAATTTTATTTCATGATCCAGTATTTGAACTGGAATTTCTTCATAATTCGTATCTCCTTGAATTGGCACATCTGTCCACATGATCACATGTGAAGGGTCGGGTTCATACTTTCTCAACATCGATACATGAAACACATTATGTACATGAGACAATTGTGGTGGTAGGTCTAAACGGTATGCCAACGTTCCAATGCGTTTCACAATCTCAAACGGTCCTGTATACCTTGGTGCTAACTTTCCTTTAACACCAAATCGAGATACACCTCGTTTTGGTTTCACTTTTAAGAACACAAAGTCTCCGATCATGAACTCTAAAGGTCGCCTCCTCTTATCTGCATAACTCTTTTGTCGACTTTGAGCTGTCTGAAGATGTTCGCGAATAATCTGGATCTTGTCCGTTGTTTCTCTGATAAACTGAGGCCCAAGTTCAAGACGCTCTTCCTTTTCAGCCCAACACAATGGAGATCTACAAGGTCTACCATATAAGGCCTCATATGGAGCCATTCTAATACTTGCTTGGTAACTGTTGTTATATGCGAATTCAACATATGGCAGCTGTGCAGCCCAATTTGTTCCAAAGTCTAGCACACAAGCCCGAAGCATATCCTCGAGAATCTGAATGACACGTTCAGATTGTCCATCTGTTTGAGGATGAAAAGCTGTACTAAAATTCAATTGAGTTCCCAAGGCCCTCTGCAATCCTCTCCAAAATTTCGACGTGAAACGTGTATCTCTATCGGAAACTATTGACATTGGCACTCCATGCAATGTCACTACCTTTTCCACGTACAATTGACATAATTTTGAGACACTATAATTAGTTCTGATTGGGATGAAGTGGGCTGTCTTAGTTAAACGATCTACAATTACCCAAACGGCGTCATGCCCTATTTGAGTCTTAGGAAATCCAGTAACAAAGTCCATTGTCACATGATCCCACTTCCATTCTGGAATAGGTAAGCTCCTCAACTCGCCTCCAGGCTTTTGATGTTCCGCTTTAACCTGTTGGCACGTCATGCACTTAGAGACAAAGGTTGCTACATCTCGTTTCATTCCTCGCCACCAGTATTGTCGTTTTAGATCCATATACATTTTTGTGCTTCCAGGATGAATAGCAAACTTTGAACGGTGAGCCTCATCTAGCACCGCATGCCTGAGATATGGATCCTCTGGAACAACTAATCTTCCTTTGTAAAGTAAAAATCCTTCTGGCTCAATCTGCCATCCATCCAGTTGTTCTCCATTTTGTATTTGTTTCCAAACCCTACGTAATCCTTCATCGTGCCATTGTCCTTGTTTTACTTTCTGAATTAACGTAGGAGTTGCTATCACATTGAATAAGAAAGCTCTCTCGTTATCTTCATAATATTGCAAGTTGAAGTCGGCGATAGTGACTCGTCTCCAATCTTCCAATGCTAAACTGGCTATACGTCCGTTGTTCTTACGACTTAGAGCATCTGCCACGGCATTTGCTTTTCCAGGATGATATTGGATACTAAAGTCATAGTCCACCATGTACTCAGTCCATCTTCGTTGCCTTAGATTGAGATCCTTTTGAGTAAACAAATATTTCAGACTTTGATGATCTGAATATAGCTCGAACTTTGCGCCATATAGATAACATCTCCAAATTTTGAGTGCGAAAACCACAGCAGCTAACTCAAGATCATGTGTGGGGTAGTTCCTCTCATGGGGTTTCAACTGGCGTGAGGCGTAGGCAACTACTCGTCCATGCTGCATTAACACACAACCCAAACCGTTTCCTGAGGCATCAGTGTATACTGTGTAAGGCTCCTCGTTGTTAGGTATGATCAGCACAGGTGCACTAGTGAGTCTTCGTTTCAGTTCCTCAAATGCTTCTTCACATTTATCATCCCACACGAACTTGACATTCTTCCTTGTGAGTTTTGTTAATGGAGAAGCAATCTTTGAAAAATTCTCTACGAAGCGTCGATAGTATCCAGCTAGTCCGAGGAAACTTCGAATCTCTGACACGTTCTTTGGTCGTTCCCAATTTAGCACTGCTTCAATTTTGGAGGGGTCCACTGAGATGCCTTCTTCAGAGACAACGTGTCCAAGGAACTTGACCTTCGTCATCCAGAAATCACATTTTTCTCTTTTTGCATAAAGACCATGTTCTCTCAACGTTTGTAGAGCGATCCTCAAATGCTCAGCATGTTCTTCTTCGTTTTTAGAATAGATCAAGATATCATCTATGAAAACAATGATAAATTGATCTAAGTACGGTCGAAAGACACGGTTCATCAAGTCCATGAAAGCCGCTGGTGCATTAGTCAACCCGAAAGGCATGACAAGAAACTCAAAATGACCGTAGCGAGTCCGAAAAGCTGTCTTTGGAATGTCCTCTTCTCTTATCTTCAGTTGGTGATATCCTGATCGTAAGTCAATCTTTGAGAAATAGCAAGATCCTCCTAACTGATCGAACAACTCATCAATTCGGGGTAGAGGGTACTTGTTCTTGATAGTCAATCGATTAAGCTGGCGATAATCGACACAGAGCCTCAACGATCCGTCATGTTTCTTCACAAAAAGTACTGGAGCTCCCCAAGGTGATGTACTTGGTCGAATAAATCCTTTTTCCAGTAATTCGTCCAGCTGCTTCCTCAATTCCACTTTCTCAGCAGGTGCCATTCGATACGGGGCAATAGAAACAGGTGCTGCTCCTTGAGTTAAGTCGATGACAAACTCAATTTCTCTATCAGGCGGAAGTCCGGGCAATTCATCTGGAAAAACATCTGAAAATTCATCCACCACAGGAGTGTGAGAGGATAGGTCACTCTTCTTTAGTTCTCCATCTGAAGCAAAGATCGTCCCAAGATTGGTGAAATTCCTTCGTCCTCCAATACAAGCCTTTAGCACCGGGGCTGGCGTCACTGTTCCTGTTTTTGCCTGAAATTCGATGACTTGTCCATTCTTGGTGAATAAAGAGACACGTTTCCTATGACAATCTACTATTGCCTGGTATTTAGTTAGCCAATCCATTCCTAAGATTACATCAAACTCTGTCATAGTTATTACATATAGGTCAGCCGATAGTTTATGTTCTCCTATAACAATACACACTGATTTACAAATTATGGATACTTCAGCTATCCCGCCCATTGGTGTACTAAGGGTTAATGATGAACTACATGTCTCAGTTTCTAATTGTAGTACGGAAGCAAATAACATAGATATAAATGAATGAGTGGCACCAGTGTCAAATAATACATGAGCCCAAGAATGAGACACGTGAATCATACCGTCTACAACTGAGTGATCAGCCTGTTTTCCTTGTCCAGTTGTAGCCGTAATTGCATAAGCTTGTGCTGGTGCTTTTCCTTTATCACTTTTTCCTCGGTTTCCTTGGCTACTACTAGCCTTATTATTATTTCTCCCAGAAAAATATGGCCTTTGATTCACTGAGCCTTGTGGAGTCGGTTGGAAGTTCTGATTAGCATAAAAATTGGAACCCTGTGGCCGCTGTTGATAGTTGTACTGAGGCTGGAACCCTCGAGGTTGAGTTACTGAGACTTGGGAAGCTGGAGTGTTTTGCTGAGGCGCTCCACGATTTTGACTCCCTCCCCAAACAGTGGAGCCAAAATGACTTCCTTGTGGCCTTGGTGCAAAGGATGATTGTGTAGGGCGGTTAGGGCAATTTCTCCTCAGATGTCCCACTTGTCCACAGTTATGACAAGCATACGGTTGGAAACGACCACTGCCAGAAGATCCACCACCAATAGTCACTCCACTATGCTGAATGACTTGCCCTTGTGACTTCTCTTTCTTACTTATTTTCCTTTGACGCCCACCAGAACCCTTATACTCTCCATAGGAGTTATTTAGTTCTGTCTCTGCCCGCTGTGCCGCAGCTACAAGATCAAGAAAATCTGTTGATGGAACAGCAGCTATCATTTGTCTGATTTTCGACCTCAGGTTATTTCTAAATTTTTCGCATCTCGCCATTGGATCCGATACAGCCCCGGGATTGTAGCGAGACAATTCTATAAATCGAGCATGGTATTCAGCAACTGTTGTATCTCCCTGCACCAGGTTTTCAAATTCTCGCATCATTGCTTGCCTATGGCTCTGAGGAATATAGGTGTTGCGAAAAATGGTTTCGAACTGCTCCCATGTAAGATTCGGCACATCATAGTCGTCTTTCTGAAGATCCCACCATTCTTCGGCTTTACCCTCAAATATATATGTTGAAAAGCTAACCCAATACTCCCGTGGAATCCTCAAGGTGTCCAACTTCTTTTTGACTGCCTTTAGCCATTGTTCTGCTATGACCGGGTTAGGTTCTCCACTAAATGTGGGTGGTTTCTGCTTCATAAACTCCTTCAACAGAGTTAGATGTCGTTGTTCGGGATCACGAACCTCCACAGGTCTTTGCACATTTTGTAATGCTTGAAGAATTTGTCCTAAATTATTTACTTCTGGTGCAGCTGGCGGGGATTGTGTTGCATGTCGTAGTTGCTCATCTTCTTGAGCTTGTTCCATCGGTTCCGGTTGCTCAACTTCTTGAGCATGTTCAACCGGTTGTGACAGCTCAGACGATTGCATTTGACGTCTTGGTGGCATAGTTTCTACTGGCTGCGAAAATTTAACTAGGATCAGTACCAAATGATGATGACATTAACACCTAACTTTAAAACCATTCCCAAAGATTAATTTTTAAGGTGGTGCTATACCCCCTAGGTTAATCGAACCTAGGCTCTGATACCAAAAATTCTGTAACACCCCTATGTGGGGGTTAACAGTTTTAAATAAATAAAAATAATTTTAAATTTTATATTATTTAAATCAATTAAACAATGCCCATGGGTCTTTAAACAACAAGAAAAATAAAAATAAACGTTTTAAATACAAACCACAGTTTTTAGTGTAGCACCAAATATATATAATTACAGTCATCATCACCATAGTACAATTCCCAAATAACTTAACACAGCCATAAAAAAAAATAATACAACTCTTACATGTTGTAGATAAGTTGTAATTAAACAGGGTCTTCTAACACGAAAACAGCAGGATTGTTTTCGCTTATTCCTCTTCAAATATGTTGCACTGAGTTCCACCTGAGATATGAAGATATGATAGGGATGAGCATCGACATGCCCAGTAGGGAAATCATGACTCACCTTATGGTTTATCCATTACCACATTAAAAACTGCATGGTTAGTAGGTTACATCATATTCCAGATTATGAGGTTTATTATGATCACATCTTATGGATACCGTAGTTAATCATTACCAAGTGTCATAATTACACATTTATACAAATATTACCAATCATCATTGTTCCTAGGTATCCATGTTAAATTGAGTATCACTCAACTCATCGAAACCCAAATGGGCGCACTTGATCACCCCATAAACATTCCAAGGGTGTTCCGGTGAGGGGACATCAAGCCCCGAGTCCTCACCAAATCAATTCCTGTACAGTGTGTTCTGGGACTTTCAACCCAAGGAAGCGTCATCACCTTCCCCCTATTTTACCTTTTTGGGTATTCATGCCCAAGGACGTAACCGCCGCCCTCTTCATGTCTCACCATTTCTCTATATTAAATCATTATTAATAGAGTCAGTTTTCCTAACCATGCTTCTCAATTTATAACATATGTCAATTCATTATGTTCCTCGCCGTACAATACAAGACGAGTCCATGTCATAGTTTCATATGTGATACTCATATAATATCAGTTCAACATAGATATATATATATATTGCGGCAAAACAATCAATTTTAATTCTATAAAAACCTCACAAAAATGAGTAATAGAATCCCTACCTTTCAAGCTTATCAACAATCTTTTAATCCTGGAATCAATTAACGTTAGCTCCACACATCCTTGACCCTAAGGCATGCATAAGGACAATTAAAACTAAAGCACAACGTATAATCACATTCATAAGTGAGTTATGTGTAAACCCGTCTACTAGTGCCATTAAAGTATTTTTATGCATTAAACATGGAGAAAATGCATACTAAAAACTAAGTTTAGATTAAAGAAAACCTACCTCAAAACTTCTTTGAAAAGCACCAAAGTTTGGGTTATCAATCAAGCTTGAATTAACTTTAAAACCGCCTCGATCATCGTTGGGAATTATAATTGTCTTGGCCACAAAGAGAGCTTTGTGCTCTATGTCTTTAGTTAGAAATTTGAAGTGAGAAGGGAGAGAATGAGAACTAGAGAAGAAGGTGGTGATAGTTAAATAAAAAGATATCAAAATGCTTAAGAGGAATGGGATGTTTACGGGGAAAAGTTGTAAGAAGAAACAAAAGAGTCTTAAAGGAAAATATCATCTTGTCTCCCATGAAGACTTTTAGCAAATAATGCCAACATAATTGAGGGGATAATTGGAGTGAATTATAGAAGAAGATAAGGAAATAATTAATTAGGTGGTTGAGAAATATCTCCATGTCTTCTATGAATTGACGGAAAATAATTCAATGTCCCCTTCGGATACCTTTAGCAAAATGAGAAGAAGTCTATATAATTGAGCAATAATTTAGGGAGACAAGATTGGTAGAAGTAAGTGTTGGTAAGTTTTGAATGTTTCTTAGGAAGACTTGGTAAGAAAATACTAAAATGGTATTTTTTTTAAATGATCATAAACAACTTAGTAATTTTAAATAGTCACATTTTATTCATTAAATTTTACAAAATTATGCCCGTTAAAAATACGGGTGTTACAAGTATGTTCTGAAAGTCTCAAAAGAACAACAAAAATTAAAGAAACAAATATTGAAAAGACGGCTTTACAAACAAAATGGGAAAACACCTAAATAAACATATAAAAACAACTCTCGGGCAGAGACGAGCACCAAAAAAGAATGAAGCAAGGATCTAATTAATTCAAAGGGTGCCTCATTAAAACCCTATTTGATAAAAACCAAAGGAAAAGACCTAGAGATGGAAAAAAAAAAGTGCATGATTGATGCTTCTAAAGAGCTACCAAACGAGATCCTGAAGAACCAAAAGGCTACAACAAAAGACAATGGAGAAATGCCAAATAAAATTAGGGGCCAAATTTGTAAAGAGGGAGGCCGGTCAGATCTCACGACCAGATATCATGGACAAATTCTGGATGATTAAACCACCAGCTGAAAGAAGCTAAATAAGCTACTACGGAAGCAAGTTTATCCGTTTCAGAATGGCATTCTCAGAAAATGCTCCAACATTCATTTTTGTACTTCTAAAGAACATCACAACTACGAGCTTATAGAAGAATAACCACAGAAAGTTGAATTGCATTTTAGGGTATTTGAGAGAGCGGTTGGAATTGAAAATTATAGTTTGAAAAACTACAATACGTGAAAGCTTTACAATGCAGTAACTTTTTTTTTACTATAATTGTTGAGAGTTTTACACTGTTTATTAATGAGATGTTAAACAACCTAGTCTTCTCCACCCAAATTAATGAGTAAATTAGAAAATAGTATTAATCATACGAGTATTAATTTTACCCCGGTATAAAAAAGTTATGTCAACCAGGAATAGAACAACTTTTGTAAAAACCTTAGATATGTGCAAAAAACAATTCCACAGTCAGCAGGACCATGACTAGCATTAATAACAACAATGCCATCAACGTTAATCTTAATTCACCAAGAGATCACATATAAATTAAATGCGCACACCTACACCAAAAAAAAAAAAAAGCCTTAAAAAAAAAGAAAAGAAAATTTGCTGGCTGTTTTGGAACAGTGGAATTCATCTTGCCCTGCTATGCTTTTATAAACACGTATGCATTATATGTATATATAACATATAACAAGGCCTCCTAGGTTACATTCATTTATGAGAGAAATATATTTAATTTCATGGACAATGATTTTAATGTGGTATCCCTTCAGACACATCTCAAAAAACGAGATGCTCAATCAAATCCATTTGACATAAAGTGCAACAATATTAATTGTCAATCACTGCTACTAGTGCTACAAATTCTAAAGCGAATAATTAGCACAAGAGCTTTTGTTGGGCGACATTAGTAGTCAATACTAAAGCTTGAGGCTCTTTAAACATATTTTTATCTTGACTCATTTTCGTCATGAAGTTTTCTTTTTAACTAAGCATTCACATACTGTTGAAATTATTAAGATATATAGTTGCAGATATAACTTAGTGATAAATCCACAATTATATCATTGCCTTTAATATTAAGGTTCAAGGCTCAATTACACTTCTCAATTTATAATTTGTATGTACACGCTGACCAATTTAGTTCTTGTAATGTTTTTTGTTCTCAAATGTTGGATACATTTATGAAGTACTACGTTAAAACAAATTAAGTATTATACAAACGTCTATAAACGATGTTATATTAGCAAATGAAAAATATATGTGATATTATGCCCTTAGATTTTTGTGAGCTGTCCTAAGCCCTTTCCCAATATATTAATTATTAGTGGAGGGAGATAAAACAATGGTTTCTCTATGTAGATAGTTTAAACCAGTCTCAAGAATAGTTTTCTTTTTGAATCATCATCTACACAGAGCTGCAAAATCCGTTTTCGCTACTCATGTCTCAAAGACATTATCCTTTGAATTTAGCACTTTTTTAAAACCATTTTAATTTGCACTAATGCATGCATTGTATTATATATCATGTTTATCACTCGCTTAACTAATTAAGATATGGTAATTATGTGTGAGCTGTGACACATTATTGTGGGGAACCTCACTGTGTAAATTGATTTGAAATTAAGGGACAAATTAAGCCTAAACATAGACCATATGGCGTGAATCATGTCGCCCCCATCACAGCAAAAACAAAATCTAAATCCTTTAGAGATATATTTTGCTTCCGCAAATCCACGAGTTGATATCGACCTGATACTGACAAAGGTTTTGGTATTAATTCTCTACCACAATTGAAGTTGTAATAAATAAAAATCTTTTACTCCCAACATTTCTTCAAAACCTATGACCGAATTACAGTTGGGTCTAAATTATATCGCTTAATTAATATCTATCTTACCGACTCCCTATGTAACGCGGCATTTTTATCCACATGCATTTGAAGTTTGAACATTAATTCAACCCCAACAAGACAGAAAAGAGGAACAATATTGTTTCCCTTTAGAAGATTCTAAATAATTAATTTGACAAGATGTTATTAATACGAGAAAAAAAAAATTTTTGAAACCCCATTTGCACAAATATGATATTTATGATCAACGTCGACTTTGACTATGCAAAGGGGAAAAGATTTAAACAGAATTATTACAACCCAATCCATTATTTTTCCTAATTAAGGTCTTCTTTTCATTAACTCTTGAAAAGGATGATGTGTGCTAATGATCCCTAATTAAGATCAGTAAACCGGCCTAATAATGCCTAATAAAATTGGCCGGCGCCCTAGTCCTAAATGCAGCCACTTTTTACACGACTTTATTAGTAATAATAATGAATTTACCTACTCAATCTTAGATGATTCTCAAATGGGGTCTTTTTTTTTTTTTTCCTTTTTATGGAAATTTCACTCATTTGGTCCACAGATTATAACGTTGCATTGATCATTTGTAAGTCAGACCACTGACCAAGTTCTCGTGGTTCCTCGGTCTTTTCACAGAATCACAATACATACATATATGTGTGTGTATGTGCATTGACATATTTATAGATGACTAAATTTTTGTCATGGCAGTTAACTTTTCTTTTCTCTTTTTAATAATTACTAGAGAGTAGCATATACATTATATTCCCAAAACGGGCTCTAAAACATATTACCTATTTGTTTCGTAGGTTCAAATTATAGTTTAAACTATTTTGTTATAGTTTTTTCTCATAAAAATTTAAATTTCTGTTTAAACTTTCTATTCAAACATGTGAACCAAACTAGTTATAACTTCTAGTTTTTTATTACAAAGAAACTTTTATTTTTTAATTGTTCCATCCTACAATTTATGTGGTTACACCATCTACATGCGTGCATAATAATTAACTGGCGTGTAATCAAGTAACACCAATTAAAATACTGAAAATGGTCCGATTCTGGATAAATAAAGTCTTCAGCTTTCATATTCACAATTCCAGACATGCCAGGTTGTATTGTTCCATTTATCATTACGTGATTCTTTCTTTATTTTGAGCGAATTTCCTGAAGAATAGAGTAATAATCTTACATTTTCAGCATATACACACACACACACACACACACTCACATACATTAATACTGAGTACTTTTTTGTCATATTATAAGTTCTCATGTGTGCCCTGATTTTGAAGAGTGTCAGTTTGATAAATAAACGCACAGTAATCTAAATTTAAGTACTAATTTAAATATCATTATAATACGACCTCCGGAATAAAACAAAATATAGAGGGCACGTCACACAGCATGCATGTCGTTTTCTACCGGAAGTATACTCTGAACAAACATTATTAATTAAGACGTTAATGAACAATATAAAAAGATTAAAAAATATTAATGAACATTATAGAAACACTGTTTGTTGCTTAATAATTTTTCATTGTACCCATCTAGATGCTTTCATTTTGATCATATACATAAAAGGTCCAAGACAAAACGAATTAAAAATTTGACCGAAAAAATTGTTGTAAACTTGCTGAAGACTTTAATTGTCATCGTATCTCCATGAAAAGAACATATTAGATACATTCAAACGAGCGCCAGTTGGGTCTAAGCCTTTGTTTATATATAAATCTGGTTTAGATTCGGCTGGTGAAATAATTATGGCTAGCATTTTTTTACTCCATAATATTAGGTTCATGCTTCTATATATTATGTATATATATAGACACACACGTCATTATATTCTACCAACTATAAGTAATTAAGAAATCAAGCCATTGGAGTTTTTAGTCCTTCGTTTTTGGAGTAGCTAGAGTTTTTCCCGTTTCCATCATTTTCTGTTCAATAAACAATCATATTTTCTTTGCAACTGGTCTTTCTATATATATTTACTTTTTCTTCCCCTTTTGGATTATCTAGATAGAAATCTTATATTTCTAACAAAAGGCTATCTAAGCAATATAATTTAGCAGCTGCAAATAGGGATCACTTCTATTCATGATTTTTTTAAAAAAAATTTTTAATGTTGATATATTAGTTATTTGCTACATTGGATTTCCACTCTTAATAGATTGAATTAAAAGTGAGGGAAATGACAAATACTTAACCTAATAAAAAATAGGGTAAATTACACAAGTAGTCCCCAACTTTTCATGAGAGTGCCTCAACTTTTTATTTTTGATTTATCAGTCCCCAACCTTTAATTTTAGTTGCTGAGGGATCAACTTAATTGTCAAACAATTAATTTTGAGTAGAAAAAGGCAACAAGTTGATCCCAAAGTTATCAAAAAGCTGACAAAATGGTCCCAAAATTAACAGTTTAATCGTCAAAATTGGTCCCTCGTAACTAAAATGAAAGGTTGGGGGCTGATAAATAAAAAATAAAAAATTAAGGACTAAAATCACATTTTCGTGAAAGGTTGAAGACTAACATAGTAATTTACCAAAAAAAAAAAATTGAGTCATTGATGATAAAGTATTTTTCAACGTAATAATTAACTTCTTTCATCTAGTCATATAATTTGAACCAATACAAAAGGAAATTAATTAATCAAGAATAGAAGGGAAAACAAATTATAGAAACTATACAACACTTAACTTGTGCACAAGAAACTTCTCAGCGAGCTCTATAGATATTTACAAATAACCTAACTAAGACTACACGTGTGTGTGTAAACGAAAATAAACGCATATGTCCCCTTCACCACATGAAATTTATTCGATAGGTCACTTTTTGCGTAGTGATGTGCAAAGAAATTGGCTTTTATGCCTTAAGTGCCAAAGACCAATTTTCCTGATAAAGAAGAGTAGAAAAAATCAAGCAAAGAGAGGAAGCTCGTAATCCTGCTAATTTGATCTGGGATTATAGGATGAATTTGCAGAGCTTGATAAATTTGAGAAGGCCTTTGACACTAATTTCAAAAATAAAATGACTTACGCATCCGTGCACGGTGTGGGAAGGGTAAATTTTAAGTGGCATAAATAGATTCGGATTAGTTCATACACTCCTTTAAACTGTGTTAAGTTATTTCCATTGGGTTTTATTAGAAGAAGGTTTTTACGAGAACTCTCTTAATTATTTGACATTAAGAGGATAGATATTTATCATTCCTGCTGATATTTATTTTTGCTTTGAGTGAGGAACTCAAGGTACTAACGATGGAACCTAAGTGGAATATATTAGTAACCAAATCAATTCTCCTTGCACCATTTACATTTAAAAAAAAAATCTTTTGTAAAAGTAGACACCCAATTTAGTGGAAAGTGCATTATATTTTCGTGATTACTAGAACTAAAGATCAGTGGTACAAAAGTGAAAAGAAAACCATAGAAGTGGAGAATGAGAAAGTAATCAAGACTTAGTAAACGTTATCATGTGAGACTATAGAAGCTATTTGTCGTTTATTTATCTATTAATAAGAAAAAGGAGAAAATTAGTTTAAAAAAAAGTCAGAAACCCACAATCAGTTAAACAATTAGGAGCAAAATGAACATACGTGCATGTGATCTATATATAAATAAATATATACATGAGTTTCAAGTCTTTTTTGCTCGCGTCCAAAAAAAAAAAAAAAAAACTCCCTTATTTTTTGGCTGGAAATGTTGCTATAGGTAGGTTGTTTGCATTGGATCAGAGACATGTCTCTGACAATTAGCTAAGCTCTTACTAGGCCTTTTTTCCGTGAACTTTTGCAAGAATCTCTACATGCATATATCCTTTACCTTCTCACTTTTCTTTCCCAATGTTCAGTTTGTACGCCCCAATTGCAACGCTATTAATTTTATATATCAATGTACGTATTGCAAGGGTGAGAATCATCGTCAATAAGGTTTTGTTTACGACTATTAAATCTCGTTAAAGTTTTCAGCTTCTTTTTTTTTTTAACTACAAATCTGATAGTTAAAAAACACATATTTACCAATAGTTTATTTTTTCAATAACCAGCGTAAAAATCCCTTTCTAAGATATGCTCACCATGGCCTTCCTTGTTCTATTTATTTTTTAAAACATCAATTAGGCAGTGCCAATACATATCCATATATATCCAAAGATCTCAATTATTGAGAAGTTTTTTTTTAATGAGTCAATATTTGGTTCTTCACATGCAACTGAGAATCGAAGGTGTACGGCGGTTTTAAACTTTTTTCTGCAAGTGTCGTCATGAAAAGGAATTGCATCTTGGGTAAAATAATTTTTTACCAAAAAAATTTTATAGTACCGTTAATTGTAGATGTGGTGTCTAGAGTACTTGATTTAAAGTCCTGTTTTTTTATATGATAATGAATACGTGAATCTAATCAAGTCAATGATTCTCCTCAGCTTTAATCCGTTCTTGGGTATGTATAAAGGTGACAATTCACATTTTCCAAACTGCTTTTATTATAACGTGTTTTATTTTAATTTTGGTCATTAATGAATTACAGCTGGAAATGTAGTCTATCACACTGTGTGATAATAAAAATATAGAAACCAATATTAGACCACTATATCAAGTTAAAAATATTCTCTTAAATTTATTTTCTAATGTATTAATTTAAGACGTGGCCCTTAATAAAAACCTCGTTATAGTGTTATTGTTGGTTGGTGAATCTTCTGATTGACTGTATTTAACACACAAATATGTGCATATACTATAAATGTCACTGTAGTTGCAAATCAAAGGGGAAAAAAACATCTTGTACCATTATTGGTAAACAGCAAGACACGTAGAAATGTGTCTGACATTAATAATTACTCGCACATACGCATCAAACCCATAAAAAATTAATCTCCAAAACAGAAGATCATGAACCACTCAAATCTTAAAAAAAAAAAGATCACAATGTAATAATGTATATATAATATTTTTTAATCATTTTTCGCATCTCGCAATAAGTTCAACTTTATTTCACGTGTGATGTGCTGTAGATATAATTTGTTTTTTTTTTTTTATCATGGGTTATATCCTCTTTAAAAAGCGCAATTTCTCCATCCCAAGAGGACCCATAACCAGAAGAGTTCTTCTCTACCACTCTTTTAAACTTTTGTTATAATTATAACTTCCCAATAGTCCTATTTCAAAAAGCCAAATTAACTTCTCTTAGAGAGAGAGAGAGAGAGAGAGAATGGCACTAGAAGCAGTTGTCTTCTCACAAAACCCATTTACCTATGGCGCCCACAACAACATGTTAGGAGGGAATAATAATTGGAGCTGTGATGGTTTGATCAGCTTAGAGAAATTAGACCATGATCATCACGTTCATCAAGAGCAATATTCATCAGCAGGTAATGATTCTTTCGATTTTCTCGAGAACCAAACAGAAAGTACTACTACTACTACAACATGTAGTACAACTCCTTATAATTTAGATGATCATCATAATAATTGGAACCCATCAGCTTCTTCAATGGTACCTCATTTCAACGACCTCTACCTCTCCGGCAGTACTGTTCCTTCTCCGGACGGTACTAACACGAACAAATTCCAGCCTTTCGATTTGTCGACCGATGAGATGATCACGCCGATGGCGAGCAGTACTCGCCAGAAACGTCGCCGTTCCAGGAGTAGGAAGAACAAGGAAGATATTGAGAACCAGAGAATGACACACATTGCCGTTGAGAGAAATAGAAGAAAGCAAATGAACGAGTACCTCTCAGTCCTCCGATCTCTAATGCCAGATTCTTATGTCCAAAGAGTATTATCAATTTTCCTTCTCTTTAAAACATTTTTTATTTTTTTCCTTTTTTTTTAAGAGTATTAATATTTATGAACAGTAGTTCTTTGTTAAGTTTCGTTAATTATATTGAAATATGATTGCAATGTGACATGACTGTTCGGTTAATTTTAACAGGGTGACCAAGCGTCGATTATCGGAGGAGCGATTAACTTTGTGAAGGAGCTAGAGCAACAAGTGCAGTTCCTCGGTGTCCAAATAAAAAAGCGGAGTTCCGATGGCAGAGTCTCCGACATGCCTTTCTCCGAGTTCTTCTCCTTCCCACAGTACTCGACGAGCTCGGGTACTAGTACTGCTAGTACTCGCCATGATAATAGCTCGGTAGCCATGGCCGGCAAGTGCGACACTTCGTCTGCCGGCATCGCCGATATCGAGGTTACAGTGGTCGAGAGCCACGCCAACCTTAAGATAAGATCGAAAAGGCGGCCGAAGCAGCTGCTTAAGATGGTCTCTGGGCTGCAGAGTATGCGGCTCACTGTTCTTCACCTCAATGTCACAACGGAAGACGAAATTGTCCTCTACGCTCTCAGTGTCAAGGTAAATTAAATAAAAAAAAGCTCACTTTTTTAATTAGTAATTTTCAGACAAAATTTGTTCACGCTGAAGCTTTAATTAAATAAACTAAAAAGATTATGGTCAACATGTTTAGTGTTTTTAAAATAGGTAAAAATAATTTTATTTTGAAAGATGAAAATTTTTAAGAAAATTTTACTGAGTGTTTTTTAAAATTTTGCTTAAAAAACATATAAAAATATTTTTAAAATTTTTTAAAATAATAACAAATGAGGCCAATAATATTAATAATCTTTTTAGCTTTAACAATTTCAAGTTAGAATTGTTTTAAAATTATATATATGTATATATATATATATATATGAGCTATGCTCGTTGTCTTTAATATAATTTATTCTGTCTTCCAGTTTATTTTTTAAAAAAAAAAATTATGGGATCTTTGTTTGAGCAGGTAGAGGACGATTGCAAGCTTACTTCAGTGGACGAAATCGCGACGGCTGTTTACCAAATCCTTGCTAGAATTCAAGAAGAAACATTGATGGCAAACTGAAAATTGGCTGCCCATTTTTAACAGACTCTCTGTGTTATTTGTTTGCTTTTAATTAGACTGGAACCAAATTATTGCAATTTTACGATCTCTCTAGCAATATTATGATCAGCCTGTTGAAAGCAATATTTCGACCTTCATTTTCATCCTGTCTCAATTTTATTTTTATCTGGGGTTGTTGTCAGATCATCCATATGTTTTCTTAGTCAGACCCATTACTTGGATTAAGTGGGTCGTTTTTTAATTTCGGTTTTGATCGATTTTTTTTCCATAAATAATAAGAAATTTCTTCTATTTTTTCCCTACAAAACTTTTATTTGGGTCTTTTTGCCCTCCAATTAAAAGTGAATATAGTAACGTAAGAAATTTTTTTTGTCCTCGTAGGTTTATAGCCTAGTATTAACAAAACAGTGGGACTTATTTTAAAAAATATACTATATATTAGATCAGACTATAGTTTTATAAATAACAGGGTTATAATCTATTAAATAGAATTAATAATTAGTAACCACACATACAAAAAATTAGAGTGGTCAATTCAATGATATTCACTATCACAAGGATACTCTGATGCATAATGGATTTCACCATCTAGCTATATATAGTACTACACACCTCAAGACCAGCAGGCAGCAACCCACGAATCATTGGTTATGTTCCTAAATGGACCATATAGACAAAAATATCATCCCCATCAATTGTGGCTACCAACCAAATTCTAATCTTTATTTATTTAATTATTATCATTATTTTGATAGTTTCTGATCTCGTGATAATACAAGCTGATCACTGGTCCACAAAATTAGAAGTTCGTAGAAATTAATATATGCAATTTGGTGTTTTAGTCAAAGCATACATATACCTCACATGTATAATATGCTCTCTTAGTACATTTTTTTTTGTAAGGATCCCCTAAAAATAATTAATATAAGCGTAGACACAATTTAAATCACATATAACTAGGAAGTAAGTTCAAAATGAAGACAATTTAGTGGTTAATTAAGTCACTTCATTTAACTGAGAGACCAAGTATAATAATAATAATAATCATGGGCCTCATTTTTCACATACCTTCTAATATTCCCTTTGGAAATAACCAAAAAAAAAAAAACGAAAAATTATATTTATAATCATCTGGAGCCGGTGAAAAGGAATCAGAAAGGTATACATTTTGGATATAATTAAGGAATATTGCAGTCTTTTTGTTTGTAATGATGTGATATATTATATTCCCCAAATTGATATTGTGCAGTAATTAGGCATACCCACCAGTTTGTGAATGTTAGATTACATAATCTAATATGACGATTCAATGGAAACCTTCTAGTTGGAGAACTTACCCTTAATTTTAGTATTGCTCTTTACTAGAAAATTTTCTCTTGTGATGGATATTGAAACTTTTTTTTATATGGCGAGAATATATAAAAAGAAGAATTTTTTTCGTAGACCGTTAAAAATAATATACAAGTAGGACTTTTTTCTTTTGAGGGAAGTAGGACATTGTTTGTCAACATCTGATTTCAATTATTAAACTAAGTGTGATAATTTAACATATTTGATGAAATCGTGATTAAAAATTGCGTCCTACTAAAATGGTATCTTTTCACATTATACTAAAGAATTCTCCTAACAATAATATCAAATTAATGAAATTTTTAGGCTGGGTATTAAAAAAGTATTCTACTTATAAGGTTTTATTTTGAATGGTCATATCAATATTGATTTCTATTAATTTTATATACTTATTTATTTGATGTGATTTTTTTTTAGATTTAATTTTAGAACCTTGTCCACTGCAAAAAGTTTCCTTACAATAATTTACTAGTGGGTAAAATGCTCCAAAATTGATTTGATTTTTTAAAAGATTTTGTTTATATAGAACAGTTTGGTATTATTTTTAAGATAGGTGAAAATATTTTTATTTTAAAAAATAATTTTTTAAAAAATTATATTAAAAATATTTTTAAAATTTTTATCTCAAAAAATATATAAAAATATTTTTAAAAATTTAAAAAACAAAAACAAACAGCGCCACAATGCAATGCGCTGTCTATAAAGTTTTTTTGTTTTAATATATCCTAGAATAATGAACCTGCCTGCAGGTGATCAGAAAAGCAAACTCTGAAAAATCAAAGCTTTTATTCTTACGAAACTTCATGAAAGAAGACATATCAAGGCCACCAATGAAAGTTGGAAGTCAGAAGACCAAAAAGAAGGCTGCCATGCATGCATGCATATGACTCGATGGACAACTTTAGAGCAACCAAAGAATTTTTGTCTTTTTTTTTTAATTTTTCTTTGCTATTTTTCTTCCCCTTCGAGAGTACAAATGAAGTAAACGTATTTTTATTTCATCTTTAATTTTTAGGAAACAAAAAAAATAATAACTTTAAAGTAAGTAGGGACTGGGAATTTAAATATGATGTCAAATCATAATGATTCAGGCAATGAAATATAATTATGGCCTCATGAAGTTGTACGATGTTCATGGTATCGCACATCCCTAGACATATTGTATTATTAATAAAGTTAATTTGCTTTGTGGGGGGTATGGATGTCACTAGGGCAAACAGGATGTTCAAAAAAGGGGTGAATTGAAAATTAGGTCCTTGTTGGTACAGATTTCCACTGGTAGAATGACGTTTTTGACTGTTAGATGAATCAAAACCATCTTTTTAATAAGTCTCACGGCTGAAATATAGATAGGTTACTTATTAATATTTACAGTAAAAATCTCTTTGAAAATTTTGAAATCAAACAAGGTTATGGTCGTAATTAGCAGTAGTAACATTGTCAACAATAAAGGGCATGCTTGCAAAGTGAGAAAGGTTAATTAAGGTGTTAACTTTGAACTTCTGTTACTTCTTGTGAAATTGATGAGTAATTCCCCGTGCTTAATTAATTATGTCGCATTGTTACGCAATGATGATTTTGCTTTTTGCTTCTTTTTTTTTTTACCCAATTAGGCTTTTTCCTCGGCAACAAATGCTTTGTGTAGGATTATAATGATGATCAGGATTTTTACTTGAGAAAAACTGTGTTAAAAAAAATTATTAAAGTCCCAAAAAGTTGGGATAATCTCTCATAGTATACTATAACATGGATCGCTAGCTAATTCTTCACTCAATCGCAATCATTTTTGTAACTACCAGTGAAAATTATCTCCCGACTAAATTATGGAATGGTCGTGAGGATTAAAGTATTTTACAACACTTATTGTCACGTGAACGCCTAGCTTGGGCTTGAAGCTTTGGCCTAAAGTACCCTAAACAGACTTTTTAGAGTTTTTAGGCATACATGCTATAACATTTGCAAACTTATTGTAAGACCTGATAGAATAAATAAATGGGGTTCTGCATGTACAGAACATGTTAATGGTACCTTATATAAATAATAAACAAATTTAAATACCGAGTAAACAAAAATTGTAAAAAATTAAAAAGACGAACACAACGATATGGTTTTTTAACATGACCAAAAACCCTTATGGGAAAAAACTACAGGTGTTACTCAAACCAGGGATAAGAATGATCTACTATATCGAACTATAGTTACAAGATATGAAATTACAAGAATACCTAGAATCTACACCAACTTGAAACCCACGATACTCCTTTAGTGGCTTGTCTTCCTTCAGATTGCTTGTCCTACTCCAAGTCATCTTCACTTGCTTTTTGTCCAATTGATATACTCCAAGCCTTCAATTGTCAAATGCCTCCTTCTTAAATGTTTTGGATTGGAATGAATGTGCCAAGCCAATATAGGGATGAGAGCAATCTAGTAGAGTCTAAAACACTTAGGTTTTTAACTCGAGTTTTTCTCTCACATTGGAGCTTTACTTAAAAGTCACAATTTGTCCTCCTTAAATAAGCAAAGCCTAGGTATGGGAAGTGTCTAAATACATCCTCCTTATTCTTGGGTCAAATCTTAACTAATCTAACTTGAAATTTAAATTTAGTAGCTAAACATGTGCAAGACTTATGCTCAACTGAATTCCTAAAGGCGACTATGCAAACGGGTGCAATTTTTGCGGGTGTACCATGTCAACAATCTTCATGGGTTGTTTTTACGTATTATTGAACAACCGGAATTTAAAATAATTTTGAAACTGCAAACAAAATCTATTAGCTTTGAAATTTAAAACTCAAATGAAATTTGAGCATATCATGAAAATTTTTTGGCAGAATTTACATATATGGTTACGCCAACTTAAATAATAAATCCAAACTCAATTCAAGTGCAAATTGACAACTTCAAATTTGAAATAAAAATAAGACAACATCGAATACAATTTTGAATTCAAACACAACATAATCTTCATCCAACAAATTCGGATTATCCAAAAAAATTCCTTTTTCAAATAAAACACACAATTTGAATTAGCTCTAAAATTCAAAGTGCCTTGCTACAAAAGTAACTATATCGAATCAACACAAATTTAAAATTCAAATTTCTAAAATCTAGTTAATAGGCAACACAACATTCCAGGTCATTATGATGACATCAAATTATGTCACATAGGATCCCAAGAAGTTAACATGATACACGTGTAAAGTGTTGGAAAACAAGTATGTAACGAAATTTTAAAAAATTTTAAATCATAGTATTTTCTAAAACATAAGTTTAACATGCTACATACATAAATCAATCAGATGTCACTAACCTTTTGTATGCTGAAGAGCTCTTGCAATCAGTGATGAGAAGAATGTTCTAAAAGATCCTCAACCAAGTGGTCTTCTTTGCTATTCTCTATCCACGATCGGAGTGTGTGTGAGCACATGTCGTATAGCTCTTCCTTGGTGACTCTCTTTTCAACCAATTGAGAAGACCTAGAGCCAAGGTTCGTGATTGTGAACAATAGGCCTAAGGGCGTTTTAGAGTTTCTTACAGTAGAGTACTTACTCTAAACTTCTCAACTAATCTAAATAATTGAGAAAACCCACTCCCTATTTATAGAGGTTAGACCTAGGGTTAGCCATTATTAAATAAGGCCTCAAAAATTTGAATTTGGATCAACTTCTAATAAAATCACATCAAAAACACGTAATTAAATTATCGCTCGATTAGCAAGCCGAACTTATTCCATTAGCAAGTCAAACTAATACATCGGCGTGCCGAATTTGCAATAATATGATCCTTGAGAATCTTTTATTTCCCACCTGAGATTCTATAGATAGAGCCTTAATTTTAACTCAAATAACACAATAGAGAAGTTATCTAATCAAAATAGTCATGTTTGGATAAACTCATAAAATACAAAATATTCCCAATAATTCAACAAGTTTATCCTGAATTAATTTATAAAATTAATTTAACCGATAAATAGACATGGATTGTCTAATCCTATCAAATTTCAGCCATGCTAATAATTTAATATAACTCACCAATTTATTTGAAAAGCATGTCGTATTATTGCAGGATTTATTATGAGCTAGCAAACGGGACCTGATGGACCTGTATAGTTCAAGCTCTGATAATTATAAAATATAATATCCCATATACATATTTTATAATTATCAACTCTAATGCTACTTCACTAAAAGCTTATAGCTGCATTCTCGAACTATATAAAATTACGAAGCTCTAAATTAGCTAAGTGTCCATGACATATCATAACGTGTTGTATCCCTATAGGATATTCATAATCTGCTTAAGGATAAATTCTATCTTACCTTCCCAATTATTTTTAACTTATGTTCTATTATCTCACCATTAGAAAACTTACTATCTAAAAAAGCATACCATTTAGTTACACCTATGCATCCAAATAATTGAGTATTCTGTTTTTCAATTATAGGATAACGCATACAAGAGAATATCATTAACTCCACCAAGGGAGCTATATGGATTCCATATCTTTGAATAACAAGTCTACGCTATCAAGAGTCATGTCTCCAATATACCGGTATACGTACCATCACAAAGTCAAGATTTCATCCTTTGGTACATCAAAAGACATAAGTCAAAATAACGGGCCCATTAGTCATTTTAGGATTAAGATACAACATATATGATTATCTAAAATGAATTGATTTGTAAAGATAAAATTATTAGTCAAAATCAATTCCACTTTATGTCTCGATCCAATACATCGTCATTTATGACAATGTACTAATACTTCTACTCACGGAGTCCAACTTCGATGGCCAAGACAAGCCATCTCCCTCTAGGGATGTAGACAACATAACAATCTTAGCATGAATAAAGTGTCCAACTTTATTCCATCGATTACAGGTCTTGTGATTTAGACTGTCACCTTTAGAATCATGTCTTCCGCATAATCTGTCCATCATATGCCTAATTCTTAAAGGTTTAGATCGACAATATTAGACTTTTGTTTGCTTAACATACATTCAAGAAATATGAATGTAGAGGACAATATTTGGTATATGAACAATAAATAAATTCTTTATCGATAAAATGTCTCCAAAAACATATTATAACATTTTACTCTTTAAAGCATACATGTCTAACAATATCCCACTTGCACTAAGTGACTAAATATGACGTATCACGCATCCCTATAGCTTCCACATACCTCTTGAAAACCCGCGCCATTAGTGTCTTCATGAATGGATCGGCTAAATTGTCCTCAGATGTGATTTTGCATACAACAACTTGCCCGCTCTCAATGAAGTCCTTTATCATATGATGCTTCCGATGAATATGCTTACTCTTCTTGTGAAATCTTGGTTCCTTAGCATTAACTATCACTACAGTGTTATCACAATAAATGATACCACCCTCTCCATGCCAAGAATTACCTCCAGATCCCTAAAGAACTTGCGGAGCCACACTGCTTCTTTCAAAGCATCACTAGCTGCCACATACTCTGCTTCCATTATTGAATCTGAAGTGCAATCTTGCTTGACACTTCTACAAACAATGGCACCACCACCTAGAGTAAACATAAAAACCAAAAGTCAATCTTCTCGAATCCAGACAGGATTGGAAATCCAAATCAATATATCCTAGAGATGTTAAATCCTTACCCGAATACACAAACATATACCTTCGAGTGCTTTTCAGGTACTTCAAAATATGCTTAACTGCAACTCAGTGGTTTGGTCCCAGATCCGATTGAAACTAACTTATTATCCTGACCGTATAACAAATATCCGGTCGTGTGTAAAGCATGACATACATAAGACTACTCACAGCCGAAGCATAAGGCACCTTCTTCATGTATTCTCTTTCTTCATAGACTTTGGCATTTCTTAGAAAGAGTAATTCCAGACTTAGATGGTTGCCCACCTCTCTTGGAATCTTGCATTGCAAATCTCTTGAGAATTTTATCTATGTAGGCCATTCGGGATAAAGTTATCATTTTGTTCTTCCTATTCCAAAAGATCTAGATACCGAGAATATAATTAGCTTCACCCAAGTCTTTCATGTCAAACTGCTTGGTCAACCATAATTTGACCGATGGCAACACCCCAACGTCATTGCCAATCAGTAGAATGTCATCTATATAGAGCAGTAGAAAAACAGCCTTCCTATCCTTAATGTGCTTGTAAACATATGGTTCATCCACATTTTATTCAAACCCATAAGTCTTGATCACCTGATCAAATCTTATGTTCCAAGAACGGAAAGCCTGCTTAAGTCCATAAATTGACTTTTGTAGTTTACAAACCTTACTCTCCTGACCCTTAGCCTTGAACCTGTCTAGTTGTACCATATATGGACACATCAAGATAGCCATTTGAAAGGCTATCTTGACATCCATCTACCAAATTTCATAGTTGAGAGCATTAGCTATGGATAAGAGAATGCAGATGGACTTAAACATGGCTACAGGCGAAAAGGTTTCCCCATAATCAATTCCTTCTTTTTGCGTATATCCCTTAGATACTAATCTAGGCTTACAGTTTTTGACTTTCCCATCTGCTCCTCTTTTTCTCTTATAAATCCACTTACACCCTATAAGTTTTACCCTTTTAGAAAGATCTGTAAGCTTCCAAACCTGATTAGTTTCCATAGACTTTATCTCAGTGTTCATGGCTTTTATCCAGAATATTGAATCAACATCCTCCTAGCTTCTTCATAAGTGTAAAGATCCATGTCATGTTCATCTGGTTCAGCCAAGAATGCCTCACCATTGAACATATACTCTTGGGTTGACGCACAATCCTTTCATTACATCAAAGCCCCTTAGGTTTTTGCTCTATTCGTTTTTCTACATTGATTGGATTATTTTATACTAGAACCCCCAAAGTGATTGAATCACTCACCAACTCCTCGAGTGCCACTTTATTTCAAGGCTTAAAGTCGTTTATGTAACTTCCTCAAGGAATGTTGCATTTGTTAAAACCACGACTTTATTTTTCTTTGGGTTATAGAAATCCCTTTTTGATATCCTACAAACACACAAACTTCTAAACGCACTTCTAACTTATTCGCTTCCTTATACAGGACATTAGCCGGACATCCCTATATGCGAATATGATTTAAAGATGTCTTCTTTCTTGTCCATAACTCGTGAGGAGTTTTAGGAACCAATTTTGAAGGCACATTGTTCAAAATATAGCATACAGTTTGTAGTACATATCCCCAAAAGGATAAAGGTAATGACGAATAACTCATCATGGACCTAACCATGTCCAATAAAGTCATATTCCTTCTTTCAAATACGCCATTCTGCTGCGGAGTGCTCGGCACAGTCAAATGGGATAAAATCTCATTCTCAAATAAGTGTTCTAAGAACTCATCGAAGAGGTATTCACCATCTCAATCAGATCAAAGTGCCTTTATGGGTTTACTTAATTGCTTTTCCGCTTCAGTTTGAAACTCCTTGAACTTGTCAAAAGTTTTGCTTTTATGATGCATTAGGTAGACATACCCAAACCTTAAGTAATCATTAATAAAAATGATGAAATACTCATACCCTCTTCGTGCCAAGATGTTCATGGGACCACAAACATCACTTTGCACTAGTTTTAGAACCTCTTCGGCCCTATCGCCCTTAGACCCAATTAGTCTTTTGGTCATTTTGCCCTCCAAACAAGATTCATATTGTGGTATAGATTCCACCTTCAAGTGACTTAAAGGTCCATCTCTTACCAACCTTTGAATCCTATCCAGGCTAATATGACCTAATCGCAAATGCCAAAGGTAGGCCTTATTAGAGTGAGAAGTCTTAAGTCTTTTAGAGTTTTCATCATTAATCTCAGTGTTAAGCAGTAAGTCCATCTTAGGTTTGATAAAATATAAATTGTTTTGCATCCATCCATCATAGATAAAAGATTTATTTTTACGAATCACCACTTTATTATTAAAAGAAACTAAATAAGAATCTTTAAATAAATAAGCTATAAATATTAAATTCCTTTTAAGTTTAGGGACGTAAAAACAATCTCGTAAAACCAAAATCCTATAAATATCAAAGTAAAGATGGACATCTCCTTCTGCTTCAGCCAACACCAAGGATCTATCGTCAATCTAAAGCGTGAAGTATTCAGATAGCAAATTTCTCGTTTCCTTAAATCCCTTTAGAGAAACACAGACATGATTAGTTGCATCAGAATCTATAACCCAAGTGTCACTTGAATCTTTGACTAAACAAGCCTCAATTACCAAAAGTTCGCACTTGCCTCCATTAGATAGGAAGACTTGGCAATTCTTTTTTATGTGCCTAACCTTCCTGTCATTGGTCCTCTGCTTCCTTCCATTCCCTGGATTAGGATTCGAATAGGATACAGCCCCTAAGTTAGCCTCCCTACTCGCGGGAGTTTCCCTGATCAGATTTTTGAATTCCTATAACTGCTTCATCAGCTCCATTAAGGTTATATCCTATCTATTGATCAAATTGTATAAAGCTCTAAACATGATGAATTCCTTTAATAGAGTCTAAAAAACCATAGTCATTATGACTCAATGTCAATATCAGCTTTATCGACTTAAGTCTCAGCGAGGTAACCCATGACTAACATCATATGCTCCTTCATTGGAGTCCCTGGTTTTGTTTGTAGTTCAAAAGTTTCCGAAGTGCCCCTTGCCATTTTGTTATGGCTTGGCCTCCAAACATATCTTCAAGATTATCTAAGATCTACTTCATAGTCTCATAATCTTCATGTTGAGCATATAGCATCTTATTCATGCTAGCCATAAAATAACAGAGGGCCTGATCATTAGCATCTTTCTGGGGATTTTACGTTTGGATTTGCTCATTAGTGGATTCCTTAGTAGGTTTAGGAGGACTTGGTGTTATAAGCACAAATGCTAGTGTCTCAAAGGATAGGATGATATTGAGGTTCCTTTTCCAATCATTATAATTATGGCCGGTTAATTGGTTTTTATCGAGAATCAAAGATAAAGCGTTTTTAGACATTTTACTCTACAATAAAGATTCATATACCAAATATAAGCAAACATTGCATATCAATTTAGTAAGATAATACAATCAAGTAAACATACAATTGTGTTTATATGTCAAGGTCTTAAAAAAAATCACATCCATACAATGATAATTCCTAACTTAGAATTCAACAAGCCGCCTAGGGGAGACTTGCCAAATTCAACTAGGAACACGGATCCCTTCCGATTAATATATGTCATCCAGGATCCATCTGATCCAACATATATTAATAATCATTTTCTTTAGCCATTAATTTTATTAATAGAGCTCCTAGGGAAGGTTAATAATAAAATCAACTTGAGTATATAACCATCATTTCAACTATTTTATCCATGATTATAGTCACCACTTAGGGGTGTACAACGATAGATCATGCTAAAATAAATTATCCTTTTGGAGATCCAACCCGGTACATAATGAAATCCCTTCCTAGGGGTCGGGACCACCATGTGCTACCTATGGTCGAATGATAGAGGCCATAGGTCCTTTCTTCGAAAACCTTCTCCCACTCAATCTTTTGAAAACCAAGGTTTTATTTTCAACATGCATGAACAATGTTTAATAAGCAGCACTCCCTATTCTATATGACATGTTATCAACATACATGGTAAATTATATTATAATACAGACAAGCAAAGCAATCACATAAAGCCACAAGCGGAATTATAATAAAGAGCCATAATATTATGGTTCCACCCTAGAGAGAAGAAATTAGAGATTACAAGAGATCAATCGAAACATATTATCGATTCTTTATCCTTGTATTTTCAGGTTTTATCCGTCTTCATGTGGCATCCATCTTCAAGTCTTCAATCTCGCATAGATCAAATACTTTACTTTTTCGGTCATCACAAAATTTCATGTTTATCAGAATTGTCTCAAAAATAAAATCAAAACTGCATCAAAAAACACACGTTTTTCTAAAAAAAACTTACAGCTCTTTGTCAGCCTACCAATCTATGTAATCGACCTGCTAGTCATCACCCATCAGCTTGTCAAACTTGACAATTTAGCCTGTCGCCAGAGCTGATTGAATCCTGCACCATATATGGCCTGCCGTACTTGAGATTTGGTTTGTTAGTCTGTGACCATCAGCCTGCCAAACTTGGGAGTTCGGCCTACCGACCGAGCAGATCTCACATTTTACCAAAAAACAATTTTTACGCAGTTTCTCAATCTTACTTTTAACAATTCAAAAACATAAAAATTTAGAGACTCAAGAAAATTAGTGGAACCGCTATCATCCATCTTTTAGATCCGTATTCACTCCAAACGATTATTTAATTACAAAATTTTTACAAATTTAAAATTAAATAATAATTCCTAGATGGTGATGACAGACCGCCATCTAATTACATAAAAAACCAAGATACATAATCTAACCTTTAAGGAACTACGACCGGCACAAATTAATTTATTAATTAATAACTAAATAATAATTCAATCAACCATAATTAATTAATAAATAAACATTCACCACATAATCTCATGACGACATATAAATATATAGAAACCCTAAAGTACTAACTCTCTAAAAAATTAAATTCAAACATAAGAGAGTATAAAATCACATAATCTATATATATAGCATGATCACAAACTCGTAAATTTATGTAAAAACCATGGCTCTAATACCAATTGTTAAAAAATGAGTATGCAGTGGAATTCTAAAAAAATTTAAATTAGAGTATTTTTCAAAACATAATTTTGACAAGCTATATACATAAATCAATCAGACCTTACTAACTTTTTGTATACTAAAGAGCTCCTACAATCAGTGAAGAAAAGAACGATCTAAAAAAGCCTTAATCAATTAGTCTTCTTTGCTCTTCTCTATCCATAATCAGAGTATGTGTGGGCACACATAGTACAGCTCTTCCCTGGTGACTCTCCTTCAAACTAATTAAGAAGACCTAAAACCAAGGTTCGTGATTGTGAACAATAGCTCTCAGGGAGTTCTATAGTTTTTCGTAGTTGAGTACTCACTCTAAACTTCTCAACTTATATGAAAAGCTGAGAAAACTAACTCCCTATTTATAGAGGTCGGACTTAGGGTTAGTCATTATCAAATAAGGCCTCAAAAATTTGAATCTGGATCAACTTTTGAAAAAAGAGTGTTAAAAAAACGTAATCAGATTATCACTCGATCGACAAGTCAAACTGGAAGATCGGCCTATCGAACTGGAAGATCGGCCTACCGAACTTACTCCATCAGTAGGCCGAACTAACAGATCAGCCTACCAAACTTGCGATAATATGATCCCTAAAAATCTTTAGAGGGTGTTTGGTTCGATCATTTTTTTTACTCGAATCATGGTTCGAATCATTTTGCTACAGTATTTTCTCTCACAAAAATTTAAATTTTCATTCAAATACTCTACTCAAATACTCGAACCAAACGGGCTCTTAATTTTTCACCTGAGATTTCGTAGATAGAGCCTCAATTTTAACTCAAATAACCCAGTAGAGAAGTGATTTGGTCAAAATAGTCATATCTGGATAATCTTATAGAAAATAAAATATTCCCGATAATTCAACAAGTTTATCTTAAATTAATTTACAAAATTAATTCAACTGATAAACAGACATGAATTATCTGATCTTATCGAATTTTAGCCATTTTAATAATTTAGCATACATCATCAATTTATTAGAGAAGCACATTGTATCATTACAGGATTTATTATGAGCTAACAAATGGGACCTAATGGACCTTTATAGTTTAAGCTCCGATAATTATAAAATATAATATCCCAAATACATATTTTATAACTATCAACTCTAACACTACTCCACTAAAAGCTTAGAGCCACACTCTCAAACTATATAAAATTACAAAGCTTCAAATTAGCTAAATGTCTGTGACATATCATAATGTGTCGTATCCTCATAAGATATTCATAATCAGCTTAAGGATAAATTCTATCCTCCTTTCTCTATTATTTTAATCTTACGTTTTGTTATCTCACCATTGGAAAACTTACTATACAAAGACAGTATACCATTTAGTTACACCTATGTATCCAAATGGTTGAGCGCTCCAGTTTTCCAATTGCATAATGACACATATCAAAGAATATCATTGACTCCACCAGTGGAGCTATAGATACCATATCTATGAATAACAGGTTTACGCTATCAAGGGTCATGTCTCTAACATACCGGTATGCGCACTATCACAAAGTCAAGATATCACCATTTAGTATGTCAAAAGATATAAGTCAAGATAAAGCGCCTATTAGTCATTTCAGGATTAAGATACTACATATATGATTGTCTAAAGTGAATTGATTTGTACAGACAAAATTATTAATCCAAATCTATTCCACTTTATGTCTCATCTAATACATCGTTACCTATGACAATGTACCAATGTTTTTACTCGTAGAGTCCAACTCCGATAGCCAAGACAAGCCATCTCCTATTAAAGATGTAGACAACATAACGATCTTAGCATAAATAAAGCACCCACTTTTATTCCATCGATTACGGATCTAATGATTTAGACTGTCACTTTTAGAATCATGTCTTCTGCATAATTTTTCCATCATATACTTGATTCTTAAAGGTTTAAATCAACAGTTTTAAACTTTTGTTTGCTTAACATACATTCAACAAATATGAATGTAACGAGGATAACATTTGGTATATGAATAATAAGTTAATTTTTTATTGATAAAATGTCTCCAAAAACATATTATAACATTTTACTCTTTAGGGCATACATGTCTAATATAAAGATGTCCATGTGGAGGGGTTAAAAACCTTAACAAACCTACCTCCCCTCCCCACCCCCAACTCCCCTCCCCCCACCCCAACTTCCTTGGGATGAAAGCACAAAACCTATAAAAACACAATTAGTCAAATACATTGAACACACATATCGAAGCAACTGGTTAGTGTTAACAAAATTCTGCATTGACATCCTACACTAGAAAGTATTAAGTCTCCCCTAACAAAAATAAATCTACTACACTTAAACTCCTTAAAGAAGAACTCCCCTTTGGTTAGTTCTCCCCTTTTTTGACACAAGGAGGCCAAAGCAAAAATTGAAATAGAAATAAAACAGTTTAAATATTTAAAGCAAATGAGGAGTAGAAAAAAAAAAACCTAAGTAAAACATACGCAAATAATTGTCTTGGCAAGAGAAATATTAAAATAAAGACAAACATAGGAGATCATTAAGTCATTAGGATCTCCTGGTTGGCTAAATTGCAACTAGCTTGGACACCTTCCCTTTTATTTGAGCCGGAGGTGTTAGCATAGGTTGTGATGGAGATGTGTCCATCTGGATAGAAAAGGCAAGGATAGATGTTGTCTATGTACCTTGTTCCTGTTTAAGAGATTCTTCCTCCTCATTAGAACCTAAACTTTCTTTGGATTCCTCTTCATACTTCAAGCTAGACTATTCTTTCTTTTTAGCTTGCAATAAAAGAGGTATATGTCGTAGAGGTTTACCTGTAGACATAACAAATTGATTATTTTTATATTTCTCATTGAAGCTATATACAGTCTCTTCTTCAAGGTCTTCCAATCCAAATTATGGGTCCTCATCTTCTGTTTCTTTCGTGGACACTTCCTTCTTAGATTCTTCTTGTTTCTTTGTCTCTACAACTGCCACTTCTTTCTTTTCTTGCATATATTGAGGAGATGATTTGGTTGTTGTAGGAGCTATTATGGTTGAGGTTGTTACTAGTGCTTGGAGGTAAGTCACAACCAATGTCTATAGCTTGCCCACTTCAATCTTCAGCTACTTATTCTCCTTTGTTGTAGTGTTAAATCTATCATCGAGTCTTACAGTGACAACAATCAACTTGGTAAGATGTTGTCTAAATTTCTTCTCAAAGTCCACAATGCTAGAGAGAAGATCTTGTTAAAACTTTGCATTCAATATTTCTTTTTCTCCATACTAGTTGTTAAACCAACTATCTTTTCCTCAAGCTATTTGTACACAACTAGATCGGTAGGTGTTTCTATAACATGTGTGAATGCCTTTCTTTTTGGTGTAGTTGTTGTTGGAAAAAATAGTACGCAGTGGAATTTTAAAAAATTTTATATAAGAGTAATTTCTAAAACACAAGTTTGATATGCTATATGCATAAATTAACTAGATCTTACTAACCTTTGTGTGCCGAAGAACCCTCACAAAATGTGAAGAGAAGTAACATTCTAAAAGAACCTCAACCAACTAGTCTTCTTTGCTATTCTCTATCCATGACTGGAGTGAGTATGGGCTCATACGTACAGCTCTTCCACTAGGTGCTCTCCTTCCAACCAATCGAGAGAACCCAAAGCAAGTGTTCATGATTTGTGAACAAAAGCTCTCAGAGAGTTTACAGATTCTCACTAGCAGAGTATCACTCTTAATCTCTCAATTGATTTGAGTAACTCTTAAGACTTACTCCCTTTATATAAAGATTGGTCCTGGGGTCAGTCCTTATCAGATTAGGTCTCAAAAACTCGAAACCAAATCAAGTTCGGATCAATATCTGATAAGATCTGCATGGAAACATGTGATCTTATTCTTCATTGATCAGTAGGCCGAACAGGCCCCATCGGCAAGCCGAACAAGTCCATCGACAAACCAAACTGCCGAATAAAAATCTCGCGAATCTTTTATTCTCCACCCGAGATTCTATAGGATAAAGTCTCAGTTTTAATTTAAATAACCCAATAGAGAAGTTATCTGATCAAAACAACTTTATCTAGATAATCTCTAAGAAAATAAATCAATTCTCAATAATTCTACAAGTTTATCTTGATCTAATTTATCTAAAATTAAATCGACCGATAAACAGATAAGAATTATCAGATCCTTATAATTCAACAAGTTTATCTTGAATTAATTTTATCACAAAATTAATTCAACCAATAAATAGACATGAATTATTTTATTCTTTCAAATTTCAATCAATCTAATAAATCTGATATAAGTCACCAATTATTGAAAAAGCATGCCATATCGTTACAGGATGTTGTAAGCTAGTAAAGGTGACCAAATGGATCTATATAGTTCAAGCTTCTGATAATTATGAAACCCAATATCCCAGATATTCATTTCATAATTATCAACTCCAATGTTACTCCACTAAAAGCTTGAAGTTGCACTCTCGAACTACATAGAATTACAAAGATCGTATAGCTAAGTCTCCATGACATATCATAGTGTATCGTATCCCCATATGATAATCCATAATCAGCTTAAAGACAAGTTCTGTCTTACCTTCCCGATTATTTTTATCTTACGTTCCATTATCTCACCATCAGAAAACTTACTATTCAATGACAGTATACCATTCGGTTACACCTATGTATCTAAATGGTTGAGTGCTCTAGTTTTTTAATTATAGGATAACGCATATAAGAGGATATTATTACTCCTAAAGATGAGCTATGAATTCCATATCTATGAATAATAGGTCTACACTATCAAGAGTCATGCCTCCAACATACCGGCATGCATACCACTATTAAAATGTGGGTGTCACCCTTTGGTACATCAAAAGACACAAGCCAAGATAACGGGCCTATTATTCATCTTAGGATTAAGATATAACACAAATGATTGTCTAAAATTATTAATTTGCCGAGACAGAATTATTAATCCAA
Source organism: Artocarpus heterophyllus (assembly GCA_025403435.1). Classification (NCBI taxonomy): domain Eukaryota; kingdom Viridiplantae; phylum Streptophyta; class Magnoliopsida; order Rosales; family Moraceae; genus Artocarpus; species Artocarpus heterophyllus. The sequence continues at coordinate 18,604,956 of CM046338.1, forward strand.
ATCAATTCACTTTATATCCCGATCCAACACATCGTCACCTATGACAACGTGCCAATGTTTCTATTCGCGGAGTCCACCTCCGATAGTCAAGACAAACCATCTCCCAAAAGGGATATAGACAACATAACAATCTTTGCATGAATAAAGCGTCTAACTTTATTCCCTCGATTGCGGATGTTATGATTTAGACCATCACCTTAAGAATCGTGTTTTCAGCATAATCCGTCCATCATATGCCCAATCTTAAGGTTTAGACCGACAGTCTTAGACTTTTGTTTGTTTAACATACATTCAACAAATATAAACGTATAGAGGACAAGATTTGGTATATAAATAATAAATAAATTCTTTATTGATAAAAATGTTTGGGCATACATGTCTAACAGTTGTAGCTTTAGATAATTCAAAGGACCTAAATTTGGTAGATGTCAACATTGATGCTATGGGTATCTGGTCTTCATGCTTGTACAATTGAAGTCCCTAAGTAATGGCAATGCTATGGATGAGGCAAAGAAATGGCAAAATCTTTTTATCATTTCTGTAATAAGTACCCTCAACTATCATCCTATCTCTGTCATTTCCTTTATGTTCAGATGAAGTTCTGCTCCCATAGCATACAATAATCTTGCCCTCTCTTCAGAGATGGTGGCAAAATGTTTGACTAGAAACCAATTGTTCATGGTGATTCAATGAATAATTTTGTACCTTTCACTAAGAATAGCCTTGGTCAATTTCTTGAATGAAGGGCTTCTCCTACCCATTAATTCACTAGCCACAGTTGACATACTCATATTTTTATCTAACTCAACATAAGGTCCTTCATTATTGATCCCCAAAAACCAATTAATCCGTTTACTAGATTTATCTACTATACTCGCTACCTATATAGTTGTCACTTAACTACATATACTTAATAAGATTACTTAAATTTGCAGAACATTTTTTTATTGTCATTACCAATTAAAAATAACCTTACCAATTAATTTTTATAAAGCTATTCCGTTACAACATAAATTATAGCATCCCATATTAGCCTATTAGTCTTCCAAAACATATGTACATATTACCTAAGTCGTACTGCTTATAGGTGATTTAAAAGTCATAATTAAGAAAAGTATTTGTGGAATTGAAAGCGTGATGTATCTATTTCCCATTCTCCACATTAATCATCTATCGCTTTGCCACGGCCACCTGATGTTACTAAAAGGTTGCTTACCTATAGTATAAACATTCTTGGATAAGTTTTAACTCAGGAAGTAGGAACTATGTCTTGTAAAGTAATTAAGAGCATGTAAAATAAAATATGCATGTATCGGTTATGCTTATTTATGATCATGTCTTCTAAGACATGGGCCCAAGTGTTTATACTGATTGCATACGATCAATAGGAAGTTACGGTTTGTAAGGTCCCCAACGACACTATGATCTAAATTGTTATACTAAAATATAAGCATCCCTATAGGTCGAGAGGCGAATGCAATACTCAATCTTAGTTTTGTTCTCATGGGTTTCACTAGATTTATTAGTGAGTGTGTTATATGGCATGACATCGTATACCATAACTTAAAGTATAAATAGACATTTATAATTTTTTATAAAACATATGAAACATTTTATTTTAAAACTATTTATATCATAGGTGAGATTCCAACTTACCTGATTTTTACTAGTAGAAATTGCTAACTCTTTAAAGATTCCTATCCATTACTTGTTAAATTCCATAGGTGAATACCCATTGAGAGTGTGAGATTAGCTTATCTTATGCTATTTAAGTTTAACATAATTGTAAGAATTTTAATCCCTTCTTAGAATGTATTTTCCTTTATTAAAGCATCATAAAAATTATTATTTTTATTACATGTATTAATTGATTAAATCTTCATAATTTTAGTTTTCTTTAAAATTAATAATTAATTAATTTAGTAATTGATTAATTATCTTATCATTAACTAAGTCTAAATAATTTCAATTAATTAATTTTATGATCCACGAATTAAGTTCTAAATAACAATTTCCTTGTTACACTTATTGGGCTCATAATTCTGTTGAGAACCATTAAGCCTAAAAGTATTCTTAAGGCATTCCATATACTATATTGTCGAAACTTTGACCAAAGTGGGCCCTTGAACTAGTAGCATCGTAATGCAAAGGGCCTAGCATATTGGGCTCTTATAAATCCTGTCCAAAAACTCATCCAAAAACCATTAAATTTTATGGGAAAAATTATATTCATATAACTAAAGTTTCGTATTAAAAATTGTTTTTAAAATAGCCTCCGAATTAGGTAAACAGTAAATTATAGACTCGTATATTTTTTCAAGTGCTATAATTTCTTTGTTAGTCATAAAATAGAATTCTACCGCTAAATGGCCATTTGTTTTAAAAACTAGTATCAAGAGGTACTTTCTGTTAGTTTTAAAAGTTACCATAAAAATATATGGTAGAGACAGTTTTCTTTGAAAATTTTTTCCGTAGAAGTTTCTTATTTTGACGAGGTATAAAACATGTTTATTAAAATTCTATTTTCTGTCTTTAGCATATCTGTTTTTGGTAGTTTTTGCAAACTTTATCGATTAAACTATTTTCTAAAAAGTTTCAATTGTTTTTATTAATCTAGTTAAAAGTCCTATTTAGAGACAGATTCTCACAAAATTTTCTAACTTTTTGGAGGTCATTTCTTTAAAAACAAAAATTGGTTTTACCAGCTAAAAATAGCAGCCAATTACATCTGCTAGTAACTATATTATAAAGGTAGAATTTTAATTTTTTCTTCATGAAAATTCTTTGTTTCATCAAGATATAAAATTTTTGTATTTTATGAAAATTACAATTTGGCCTTGAAACAGCCCAAACGTGCAAAAATAGTGGCTATCCTCCTTGGATAGTTTTTGGGTAGTTTTGGAAAAATGTCCATAACTGTATTTTACAAGCAAAATTTAAAAAATTTTCTTCACAAAAGTTATTCATTTTGTCAAAATCTAAAACTTTTGTATGTTAAGAAAATTGTAATTTGGACCCAATACAGTCTAAATCAGCCAAAAACAATGGCTACTTGCATTAGAAAATTTTCGGCAATTTTCCTACTATTTTGGAAGTTTCAGACAATGGTTCAGAAACCCATCATAAATTCAATACTGCATTTTCTCTCAGTGATAAAGATTTGTTCATAATGTCAAAATCTAAAAGTTTTAAGCATGGGGAAATTTCAAAATCATACTTTAAAGGTTCCATTTTTGTGTTCAAATTAAGAGGGAAAATTTTCTACAAGCTCAAATTATATTAAACTAAACTAAAACACGCAGAAACTAAACATTTGCAACATAAAGCTTGTAAAAACCATAAAGTAACTTAAGAAAAACACAAACATTATTCAAGCTTACAATAGAGGAAGAAAGTTAAGAAAATACCCTTGAAGATCAACTCTTTGATGGCTCTAGCTACTCCTCCTTCTTAGATTTTTTTTCCCCCTTTTTTTTGGCTAGTGAGCTTGAATTTGTGAAAAGGAAGAAAGTTTAGAGAATGGCTATAGAGGAACTGGTTTTGCTAGAGGAAATGGGAGGAAGAAATGAAAAGAAATGACAAGTTAGAAATAAGGGCTTATTTATAGCCAAAGATTAATTTGTCTTAACACTTAATCTTATTTTAATTAAGCTCTTAACTAAGCTTACTTGAAGTAAAACTTTGGGTTAAAATGGGCTCAATTTAACTCCACTTTAAGAGAGAGAAAGTAAGGAAGAACATCTTTATGATGAGTTAAAGGACACTCATCAAATTTTGGATAAATCAATGGTCATTTCTTGTACTTAAGCTTATTTTTAAAAATTACTCTTAGACAGATAAAATTTATATTGCCTTGAGGTGACTAACTTAGCTGACATAAATTTTGATTTCCAATTGCTCCTTTCTCACTGTTTACTTATATTTCAACACTAATATCTAAATAAATCGATACTAATATATATTTTTAATCGCATAGTAAAATTAGACTATTTTAAGTCTTAAAATTATTTTTAGACTAATTAAAAGTCTAGACTTGACATTTTCTATATTTAGACTTAGTAATGACATAGTTTTTTATAGTGTCAATTTTCAAGCTTGGATAGTATTTTTCTACCAAAATTATTACTCACTTAATCTTTATTTTTAATTAATTGGTAATTAAGGACTTGTTAAGCATTAAAGTGTTTCTCGGAATACTGCCAATATTGTACTACACTTGAAAATTCTTGTAATTAAAATTCTTAAGTTATTTTACAAATTGAAATTTCTTCCGCCTTAAATTAAGTTGAGAATTTTCAACTGAATCATTTGATTATAAAAAGTTAATAATTTAACTTTAAAATTTAATATTGAATTTTAGAATATTTATAGTAATTCTATAAATACTTTAATCACAAAAATTCATACATGATATTTTTTAGGAAATTGCTTGACTTAAATATGTTAATTACATTATTTAATTTTAGGATTTTCTTAGTCGTTACATCAAGTGACAGACTCAAGGTATAGGAAACAATTTTCATCAACCCTAGTTTCTCAAAAATTTCTCTCAGACCTTATTCCTCAAAATCCTCAACTTAACCCTAATTTCATGGACCATGCTCTCATATGTATTTTCTCATGAAACCAATTCTCAGCTTTTTTTGATACAGCTCATACAAGATAGGATTGATAGAGGCCTTACCCAAAGTGAGAACTGTTATATTGATTTCTTCTTTAAATTTGACTGGTTCTAGGCTTTGCTGTGAAGACATTGGATCTTTTTCATTCTTTATCTTTCAACCCACTTGAAATCAGATTTTTTGGCCACAATCTTAGATTTCCTTGACTTTTTTGGCTGGGTTCTTCTCCTTCTTAGGCCCAACATCCCTGTTTTTTCACCTTCTCTTTCTTTTTCTCTAGATTTTTAGTCATGGTGAGCAAGGGTTCCACATCGACAATTGATTGCATGACTTCTTGATCATGGGGCTTGTTAGAGGAGATATTGACAACTAATTTCCTTGATCCTTTTGATCCCATGGGTGATATGAGATGAAGACAAAAACAAGCAATAACTTCTCTAGAGAGATAGAATTAGAACTCAATGAACAAGAGAGAAGGAAAAATTGCAGATACAAGAGAGAAAGCTTGGTGAGAAATAAAGGTTTCGTTTGGTAAATAGATTCAAATTAATAATTTGATTTGAATTAGTGTGATTTGAATTAAGATTTGAGTTAGTGATTTGAATTGTTATCCAAATTGACGTTTGGATGTACATTTGAGTTTTAATCTAAGTATGAAATAAAATTAGAATTTGTGTTTGGAGAGGTAGTGAAAATAGTTTTTGATTTATCAACAAATCTATTAAAATCTTAATGCTGATAATCCTAAAAAATATACAATATGGATCTTAATTTATTCCTCTATTCACTAGAAACACAATGAAAAAAGAATTATCTCAATTGGATATTAAATAAAGAAGTTAAGATTTTTTTCCTCAAATATAGGAGAGAGAATTGTAGTTTTTACTATAGTAGAGATATCCGAATATCAAAAGTTTAAGGGGGATCTGATAACTCCACTTTATAGAGTTATTTAGCCACTTTAAGTTAGTGAATAATGCTATGTTCTTGAGAAAAATCACATGAAATACCCATTTTTATAAAGGTTTGCCTTTAATGATGTAGGTTGAAGAAAAAGAGAAGAAAAGGAAGCAAGAGCACAAGAAAATGGAGAAAAAAATACAAATCAAGCAAGAAACTGGAGGGAAGCACCTTGCAGAGAAACAGGGCCACGGTGCCCAAAAGGAGTGCCGTGGCGCCCGAGTTCGGCCTGCTCAATTCTCTGTTGGTAAAGAGCCAGTGCCGCGGTGCTAGAATTGGAGTGCTGCGGCGCTACAATAAAACTCTGACAGCGCTGCAACCCTAGAAAAGAAGGCCGTGGCGCCAAATGTGATTCTCAGGCATGATTTCTGGATGTGAAAAATGGGCTTAGTTAACTTAAGAGTAGCATAAATAGATGAGGATGTAACTATCAAAGGACATCTAGGGTTTTTATTTTTCAGAGCATTGTTGAGTTTTCTTAAGAGCTTTCAAGCAACTCGGACCAAGAAGTGAGATTGGTGACAGAATTTCTTTTTCTCTTATCTCCTGGTGTTTGATTTAATTGAATTTTCAGTTTTTGTTTCTCTTTCAATTATGTTCTAATTTTCTTAGTTAGGGCTACGATGTAGCTTAATCACAATGATGTAAATTTCATATTTATTTTTACACCATAATTGATTTTATTCATGTGAGTTGTATGTTACTGTTCGTAATGCGTTTGAATGATTAGCTACCATTTAAATGATCTGATGTGTATGTTTAAAACTGAAAAGGGAGAATATGCAAATGCTTCATATAATATATAACCATAAATTAAATGTGGATAGAGATATACCATGTTATTTGTGTGGCTTTCAGTGATAAGATGACCTAAAAGATTCATTGCAAACCAGGAATATTCATAGATCTTAATACACTTAGGTTTATTTAAATTCACATAGAGATATAGTGGGTTAATAAACTGAGTAGGCTTGCCATACTAGAGATAGGATAGTGAATAAATTAGGAATTTCTACCATCACATGTATATTACCAATCAGGGTACGTAATTATATGAAATTCACATCTAGCGATTATGGTGAAATCGAATGCCTTAATGCTTAAGTCTCATTGGTTTTATTCCTTTAATTCAATTATATTTTTTCTTAAATTAGTTTTAATTTTAGTATTATGCCTTGTTTCATTTCAACTTCATTTGATTTGCTAGATAAATTTTAGGGTTAATCCAATTTTAGTAATTGATTAGCTTATTATTCATCAGTCCTTGCGAGACAATACTTATACTCATTACTCTATTACTTAATCGATAACGTACACTTGCATTAGTGAATTTTACCAAACAAGTTTTTGGTGCCGTTGCCGAGGAATTGTTTGTTTAATACTAATTAATATTAATACCTGATAATTCTTCATTTAATCTAGTTTTTTTATTTAATTTCAAATTGTTTATTTTTTTAGGGAGTGTGTTGGTGTATGAGAAGAACTAAACAAGGTGAACTTGTTAAGTTTGATCCAGAAATCAAACGTATTTTCAGAAGATTGTTAAAGGAATAGAGAAATCGCACTAAGAAAATGGCGGATGCAGGTGAAGTTGAAAATCCTCGTCGACTTTTGAGAGATTACGCAACACCAACTGTTCATGGTTCCACTTCGAGCATCAGGAGGCCGACCATTCAAGCAAACAATTTCAAGATCAAGCCCTCTCTCATCCAAATGATACAACAATCGGTTTTAGTGGGCTACCAAGTGATGATCCAAGCGCCCACATTGATGCTTTCCTCGCAATCTATGACATTATTAAATTTAATGGACTATCAGATGATGCAATTAGGTTGAGATTGTTCCTATTCTCTTTGAGAGATAAAGCCAAGAATTAGTTCACATCTCTTCCTGCAGGATCAATTATGACATGGGATACTATGGCCCAGAAATCCCTTGGTAAGTTTTTTCCTCTAGCAAAATCTGCAAAAATGCATAACAATATTACTAATCTTGCAGATGGACAATGAGTCGCTATATGAGGCTTAGGAAAGATTCAAGGAGCTGCTAAGGAGGTGCCCACTTCATGGACTACCAGTCTGGATGTAGGTACAAACTTTTTATAATGGGTCTAGTGCAAGTCTTCATGCTACCATTGATACAGCTATAGGCGGGACATTAAATAATAAAACACCTGAGGAGGCTTTTGATCTAATAGAAGAAATGGCATCAACTAATTATCAGTGGCCTACTGAAAGGCTAAAAACAAGGAGAACTATGGGAATTCATGAAGTGGATGCCCCTTCTGCACTAACTACTTAGTTTGAAGCACTTAATAGAAAGATAGACCATATTAGTGCTTCAGCTATGAAAATTCAGAATGCGATTTGCGAATTTTGTGTAGAAGGACATGCTAGCACTGAATGCCAGGTAGGTAACACTTTTGCTCAGCCTACTGAAAATGCTAACTTTGTTGGAAATTTCAATAGGCCGCAAAATAATCCCTACTTCAACGCTTACAACCCAGGGTGGCGAAGTCATCCTAACTTCTCATGGGACAATCAGAATGCAATAAGACCACCACCAGGTTTCAAGCAACATGAAGAGAAAAAGCCTAATCTAGAAGGCATTGTTGCTAAACTGGCTATGTCCACTCAAGATTTTATGAAGAGTACGGATGCAAGACTCCAGAATCAAGAGGCATCCATTAGAAATCTAGAAATACAGATAGGACAAATGGCCAACATAATTTTAGGCAGGCCACAGGGTTCATTGCCAAGCAACATAGAAAAGAATCCCACTAAGAATATGAAGGCAAGAACTCTGAAAAGTGGCAAGCAAGTGAGGCAAAAAGATGCTCAACAAGAGGCCCCTAATGAACAAGAAGAAAAAGTTGTTGTGCAATCAAATAAGGCATGCAAGAGCAAGCTTTTGCCAGATAATCCTAAACCCTATGTGAATTCTAATCCATTTCCCCAAAGGCTCTAGTAGTACAAGATAGATAAGCAGATTGCTAAATTTCTAGATGTGTTTAAAAAGTTGCATATTAACATTCCTTTTGCAGATGCTTTGGCACAGATGCCCAGTTATGCAAATTTTTTGAAAGAGATTTTGGCAAACAAAAGGAAGCTAGAGGACTATGAACTGTGAAGTTAAATGAGGAGTGCTCAGCCATTATACAAAATAAGTTGCCACCTAACTAAAAGATCTAGGGAGTTTTAAAATTCCTTGTACTATTGGTGACTCTTATTTCAAAAAAGCATTATGTGATTTAGGTGGTAATATCAATTTAATGCCTTTTTCTGTCTTTAAGAAATTAGGTTTGAAAGAGGTTAAAGCAACCACAGTGTCACTTCAACTTGTAGATCACACAATTAAGCACCCAAGAGGTATTGTAGATGATGTACTAGTAAAGGTTGATAAGTTTATTTTTCCTGCAGATTTCATTGTTCTTGAAATGGAGGAAGATAGTGAGGTTCTGCTCATTTAAAGCCGTCCTTTTCTAGCTACAGGAAGAACCTTAATTGATGTACAACAAGGAAAATTAATTCTCAGGATTCAAGATGATCATGTCACCTTTAATGTGTTTGAAGCAATGAAATATCCATCCATTGATGAGTCTTGTTTTAGAATTGACACTATTGATAAGTTGGTATCTAAGGTTTTGTAGGAAAATGCTTTCAAGGATCCGCCTAAAGCTTGCCTAAGCCAATCTAGTGGTGAGGATGTTGAGAATGAGGAAATAAGGGAATATGCTGACTTTATGGAGGCAAATCCACCAATTTTGAGGCATAAGGCGTTGCAATTTGTAGAAGTGGGACAGTCCACCACAAGGCCTAAGCCGTTAGTTGAAGAGCCTCTAATTTTTGAGCTCAAACCCTTATCTTCTCATTTAAAATATGCTTATTTAGATGGCAAATCCTCACTGCTTGTAATTATCTCTTCCTTTTTAACAGGTTTGAAGGAGGAAAAACTGCTTAGGGTGTTGAAAGAGCACAAAGGCACAATTGGATGGAAGATCGCAGACATCAAGGGAATAAGCCCTTCCATCTGCATGCACAAAATTCTTATGGAGGAGAAATACAAGCCCACCATTCAACCCCAAAGGCGTCAAAACCCAAAAATGCAAGAAGTGGTGAAAGTTGAGGTCATCAAACTATTGGACGCTGGGATCATCTATCCCATATCTGATAGTTCATGGGTCAGTCTTGTGCAAGTTATGCCAAAGAAATGAGGTATGACTATTCAAAAGAGTGATAATAATGAATGACTTTCAACTAAAACAGTTACTAGGTAGCGTGCTTGTATGGACTATAGAAAATTAAATGACGCCACTAGGAAAGATCATTTTCCTTTACCATTTATTGATCAGATGTTGGAAAGACTTGCAGGACATGAATTTTACTGCTTTCTAGATAGATATTTAGGGTATAATCAAATTCCTATTGCACCTGAGGATCAAGAAAAAAACACGTTCACTTGTCCCTATGGCACCTTTGCCTATAGAAGGATGCCCTTTGGTCTTTGTAATGCATCGGCCACTTTTCAACATTGTATGATCGCTATTTTTTCTAATATGGTTGAGAAATTCATTGAAATTTTCATGGATGACTTTTATGTTTTTGGCTCATCATTTGATTCATGCTTACATAATTTGGCGTTGGTATTACAAAGATGTAAGGAAACTAACATTGTTTTGAATTAGGTAGAGTGTCACTTTATGGTACCAGAAGGAATTGTGCATGGACACAAGATCTCTAGAAGCAACATAGAAGTCGATCGAGCCAAGGTGGAGGTTATTGCAAAACTACCTCCACCCACATCTGTGAAACTTGTTCGTTGATTCTTGGGATATGGAGGATTTTATAGGCGGTTCACAAAGGATTTCTCTAAAATCGCTAGACCTCTATCTAATTTGTTGGTTAAAGATGCTCCATTTGTTTTTTTCGATGAATGTTTGCAGGCTTTTAACACATTGAAGGAAAAGCTCGTGTCACACCTATCATGGTAGCACTAGATTAGAATTTACCCTTTGAGCTCATGTATGATGCAAGCGATTCTGTAGTTGGAGCGGTGCTGGGCCAACGAAAGAATGGAATTTTTCAAACCATCTATTACGTCAATCGGACCTTGTCGAGAGCACAACTGAACTACACAACAATTGAAACAGAACTTTTAGTGGTAGTTTTTGCTTTTGATAAATTTTGTTCTTATTTGATTGGGTCTAAAGTAATAGCTTACTCTGATCATTCTACTTTGAAGTACTCGTTAGAAAAGAAGGAATCTAAAGCCAGGTTAATTAGGTGGATCTTGTTGCTACAAGAGTTTGATTTAGAAATCAAAGATAAGAAAGGAACTGAAAACCTAGTTGTAGATCACTTGTTTAGAATTCCTAATCATGATGAAGTGGGAAGCCTAATTCTAGAGGAATTATCTAATGAGCAAGTATTTTCTATCAAGTCCACACGAGCCCCCTGGTACATGATTTTGTAAACTATTTGGCAAGTAATGTTTTACCCCCTAATTTGTCATATCAACAAAAGTAAAAAAAATCTTTTCTAATGTTAAACATTATTTTTAGGAAGAACCCTTCTTGTTTAAAGTTTGTGCAGATTAGGTGATAAGAAGATGCGTTCCTGAGTATGAAATGGTAAGTATCTTACAACTTTGTCATGATGGAGAGGCCGGTGGCCACTTTGGTAGTTCCAAAACTGCAGCTAAAGTATTTCAATCAAGCTTCTATTGGCCCACACTCTTCAAAGATGTACACTCTTATGTAGCCGCATGCAATAGATGCCAAAGAATTGGAAACATTTCCAAGAAGAATGAAATGCCTTTAAACAATATTATTGTTTGCGAATTATTTGATGTTTGGGGTATTGATTTCATGGGACCGTTTCCACCTTCATTTGGGAATGAATATATCTTGGTGGCTGTAGAGTATGTGTGTAAGTGGGTAGAGGCTATAGCTGTGCCAACAAATGATACCAAGGTCGAGGTTAAATTCTTGAAACAGAACATTTTTAGCCGATTTGGCACCCCTAGGGCAATCATAAGTGATCAAGGGTCACATTTTAGTAGCAAGCAATTTGAGGCACTTTTGGGTAAATATAGGGTCACACATAAGGTTGCACCAGCTTATCACCCTCAAACTAGTGGTCAAGTTGAGGTTTCAAATAGCGAAATTAAGAGGATTTTGGAGAAAATAGTGAATGCTTTTAGGAAGGATTGGTCTCTTAAGTTGGATGACGCACTTTGGGAATATATGACTACATTCAAAACTCCTGTTGGGATGTCCCCTTTTAGGCTAGTATTTGGAAAAGCATGTCACTTACCAGTGGAGCTAAAACATAGGGCTTATTGGGCAATTAAATTCGTGAACTTTGATGCGCATTTGACCGGTGAGGCCCGATTGTTGCAATTGAACAAGTTGGATGAATTTTGGCTTGATGCTTATGAAAATGCTAAGCTTTACAAGGAGAAAACAAAAAGAAGGCATGATAAGCACATGCTCAGAAAAGATTTCGCAGTTGGTCAACAGGTTTTGCTCTATAACTCTCACCTTAAATTGTTTCCAAGTAAGTTGAAGTCTAGGTGGTCGGATAGTTTATAGTAACACAAGTCTTTCCATCCAGAGCAATAGAGCTTACACATGACACCAAAGGCACATTTAAGGTCAATGGTCAACGTTTGAAGCCCTACTTTGGCGGTGGTTTTAACAGGCATAAAACTACCATTGAGTTACAATCTCTTACAAAGTGACAGCTGAGATAGTCTTGCTGAAGACTATAAAGCAAGCACTTCTTGGGAGGCAACCCAAGCATTACCCTTTCTAGCATGTCGTTTCTTAAAAAAATAAAAAAATAAAAAATAAATAAAATAAACTAAAAATTAAATAAAAAATTAGGTTACTTTTTGTTTCTTAGAGTTTCTATCTTTTATGTAGCTGTTGAAGTCAACAAGGGAGCTCATATAGGAAAAAGCCTTTGGGTAAATTGAGTTTTTGGCAGAACCCAAGTGTCACAGCTGTCAATTTGGAGCGGCCCGACGCTCATCGGGGGACGATTAGAATAGGTTTTGGTAGAATCAAAGCATTGCAGCGCTATAATTCTAGAGCAGTGGTGCTCATCTGGGATGCTCACCATTACTTTTGGGCAGAGGCAACGCACCGCAGCATTATACTAACAGCATCGTGGCACAAAAAAAAAAAGAAAAAAGAAAGAGAGACACATAGATTTGAAACAGTGTCGCAACACTACAATTATAGCGCCACGGTACTATTATGTGTAATTCAAAAAAAACTGCTTAAACACACCCACTCACCCACTTTCCCATATTCTCACCCATTCACTTTCTCTCACTAAAACCCTAAGTTCTTTTTCTCTCCCTTCTTTTTTTTCTCTCTCTCTCTATACAAAACCTTGCAAAGAGCAACCTCCCTAACGTTTTGGCTGCATTCCTCCCCCTTTCTAAACTCCATTGTTGGAAGTCAAGGGCTTTTCCAAAAGGCTTCCTCTCTTCTCACCAAGTAAGTCGTCTCCTTTCCATATTTTTATTTGTGATTTTCCATGAAGATTAAAGCTTCATGGTATGTTTATGATTGCAATTTTACAATAAACTATCAAGTTAGGATTTACTATGAGCATTTAAGGTGTTTGAGGTTTGAGGTGTTTTGGTGTTGTTATTTTGCAAGTGGAAATTTGGAATTGTTGGGTGCCCTGTATACAGTTTTAGGGAATAGTCATTGGTGTTGAGTGCTTAGTTTTTAGGCATGTTCTTTCTTAAAAAAAGAAAAAAAAACTAAAAATATAAATAATAATAATAATAATAATAATAATAATAATATATTAAAAAAATGGCATTTAAGCGTGCACGTACTCCCACCTCATCATCCACCCCATCCAATCGCTTTGTGAGTGAGACAGCTCAAAAGCAACACAATGATGCAATTATCAAGAAAACTGTAGTGCCAGAGCAAGGATTACATCCTAGTGATGGCTTTTCTACGGCATTCATTAATTTGGTTATGAGGAGGGGATGGAGTAAGCTTATTGAACAACCTGAGGCTGTTGTGGTCCTCATTGTACTAGAGTTCTATGCCGATGCACCTGAGCATGACAATCTTCAGGTAAGAGTACGAGGTAAGCTGGTTCGTTTTGATAAAACCACCATTAATAGGTATTATGGGCTCTGTAACATTCACAATGATGAATATTATGAGCATTTGAGTGAGGACTTGGACTGTAAGGAAGTCCTTCAGACTGTGTCTCTTTCAAGTATAGAGTGGAAATTAAGAAGGAAGGCAGAAGTTGTGTCTTTCCCATTCGCCGCATTGGATAAGGGAAATAAAGCTTGGTTATATTTTCTTGCTACCAAATTGATGCCTGTAATGCATTTTTATGATGTTACCAAGGACAGAGCTACCTTGTTATTTGCCATTGTTATAGGTAAAACTATTGATATTGGGAAACTGATCCAAGACAACATTCTTTAAACCGCTCGCAGTTTAACGACTAGCAGCTTAGGTCATCCTTCCATCATCATCAAGCTGTGCATTGATGTCGAAGTCCATTTTGACCACGGAGAAGCACCGTTGCAATCGATGAAGATCATTAACAGAAAGTTTTGGAAAGTTTTCGAGACCAAGATGCCCATCTGTAGCCTCGACGGCACTTAGTTGCTTTTTCCTCGAGTCAGCCCCCGCTACCCGAACACTTCAAACCTGCCATTCCACCTCCTTCCATCCCTGGTTTGAGCATGCAACTCACTGACTGCTTGCGTCTGTTGGAACTGGGCTTGGAATACAACATTGCAATGACACGGGCAATTGCTCGACACTTCGGCATGGATGAATCTCAACTGCAACCTCCATCGCATTTTCCTGATAGCCATAAGCCTTGATTTCAATTTCAATATTTGTTTTATTAGTTAGGTGTTTTTTTTTCATTATCAACTTATTTAGGTTCTTTCATTTTGTTTTCTTTGTTTTTCCAGGTTCCCTTTCAGATTTCACACATTTACTACAAGTCACATTGGCCTTATTCTTTGCTCAAGGCGTTTCCTTTTCCTTTTCTCCTTTCTTATTTGCACATTGAGGGCAATGCTTCATTTAGTTTGGGGGGGGAAAAACAAAATTTTCCTTATCTTGTTATTAAAAAAATCTTACTTGAAAATTTGGTTAAAATTTTGTTAACCCTTCTGGAAACTTGAAATGATACATAGCTGCAACGATAAATCTGGATATGATTGAATCCTTTATTTTGAAGTCCTGCAATTTTTAAGGGGGTGCAAATTTTTGTCTAAACTTGTAATGGATTAGTTATTTAATTCTAATTCTAAATTTATGATCCATTTATTAAGCACTAGAACCTTGAATTTTTGAATTGTGTGTATGTCCAGTGATGTTTACCCATGTTTTAGAATTAAATCTGATTTTCTCTTGAGACGAAATCCTAGGCTACATTTGATTAAAAATATGATTTAGGCCATTTTTGGATCGTTTGAGCCTTTCAAGCCAACCCTATTTATGTATCCATGTCATATATCCATCAAGTTTGCAAGCGTAGCCAAAAAAAAATCAAAAAAAAGAAAAAAAACAACAACAACAACGACACAAAGTAAAAGGGGTTAGGAATGACGACAATAAGTGGTGATGAAGACAGTGAAAGGGGTGAAAGGAGTGTAATTGAAGATGATGAAATAAGCTCTAAGTGATCTTTGAAATCAATGTGGGATGGGTGAATTGAGCCTAAATTGACTTTTATCTCACTTCTAGCCCAGCCTTACATTACAAGCTAAATAAAGCCCTAATGATTTTGGTTAGATGGTTAGCCTACATTAGTGGAAAAAGAAATGAAAGGTGAAGTTATGAAACTTGGTCTTTACAAAATCCTCAAAGATTCACATATCAATGTGGATGTCTCTGAACTACACACAATTTGAAAAGAATAGGAAATACACATACACATGGGTCATGGAATTAGAATTAGTCTTAACTAGCAAATCGATCTCAATGTTTGGATGGAAATTTGTTCTGTTCTTTGAATTGTAGGAGGGAAAAATTTTGGAGGACATCTTGAAGGATTTGTTGTTCCATGTTTGTGTTATTTCTTCATTTTGCTCGAGGACTAGCAAAAGTTAGTTTGGAGGGTTTTGATAACTCTAGTTTATAGAGTTATTTATCCACTTTTAGTTAGTGAATAATGCTATATTCTTAAGAAAAATCACATGCAATACCTATTTTTATAAATGTTTACCTTTAATGATGTAGGTTGAAGAAAAAGAGAAGAAAAGGAAGCAAGAGCACAAGAAAATGGAGAAAAAAAAATAAAAATCAAGCAAAAAACTGGAGGGAAGCACCTTGGTAGAGAAGCAGCACCACGGCACTCGAGTTTGGCCTTCTCAATTCTCTGTTGGCAGAGAGCCAGCGCCGTGGTGCTATGACAAAACTTTGACAGCGCTGCGACGCTAGAAAAGAGGGCCGCGGCGCCAAATGTGATTCTCAGGCGCTATTTTCTGGACGTGAAAAAAGGGACTTAATTAACTTAAGAGCAGTATAAATAGAAAAGGATGTAACTATCAAAGGACATCTAGGGTTTTTATTTTTTAGAGCATTGTTGAATTTTCTTAGGAGCTTTCAAGCAACTCGGAGTAAAAAGTGAGATTGGTGACAGAATTTCTTATTCTCTTAACTCCTAATGTTTGATTTAATCGAATTTTTAGTTTTTGTTTTTCTTTCAATTATGTTCTAATTTTCTTAGTTAGGGCTACGATACAGCCAAATCACAATAACATAAATTTCATATTTATTTATGCACCATAATTGATTTTATTCATGTGAGTTTTATGTTATTGTTCGTAATGCATTTGATGATTAGCTACCATTTAAATGATCTGATGTGCATGTTTGAAACTAAAAAGGGAGAATATGCAAATGCTTCATATAACATATAACCATGAATTAAATGTGAATAGAGATAGACCATGTCATTTATGTGGGTTTCGGTGATAAGATGACCTAAAAGATTCATTGTAAACCGGGAATATTCATAGATCTTAATGCGCTTAGGTTTATTTAAATTCACATAAAGATATAGTGGGTTAATAAACTGAGTAGGCTTGCCATACCTAGAGATAGAATAGTGAATAAATTGAAAATTTCTGCCATCACATGTATATTACCAATCAGGGAGTGTAATTATATGGAATTCATATCTAGCGATTATGGTGAAATCGGATGCCTTAACGCTTAAGTCTCATTGGTTTTATTCCTTTAATTCAATAATATTTTTTCTTAAATTAGTTTTAATTTTAGTATTATGCCTTGTTTCATTTCAACTTCATTTGATTTGCTAGATAAATTTTAGGGTTAATCCAATTTTAGTAATTAATTAGGTTATTATTTAACAGTCCCTGTGAGACGATACTCATACTCATTACTCTATTACTTGATCGATAATGTACACTTGCATTGGTGAATTTTACCGAATAGGATCAGAATTGTTTTGACATATACATGAAATTATTGAATCATGAAAGCTTAATTTAGTACATTGAATAATTATTTTTAATTATCCAAGTGTACCATCATAACATCACATTTTGCTTTGTGTTCATATAAAGAGCACATAAATTTGTGCACTCATAGCGTTATTTATTACTAAAGTTATATAACTATTACGGCTTTCAAAATGTGTGTTACTTGAGAAAATTTATAAACATAAATTGTGATTAAGAAGCGATTTAAACTTGTGAATTTTCTAGGCGTTACAGAACATCTCTAACCTTGAATTGAATTCTTACAATTTCTCGTAGTTCTTACAAAAACTTGAACTTATAAACTTTAAACCTATACTTTCTTGTGAATTAATTGTATAGTTATAGAAAATCCTTAATTAATCGTATTTATTTATTTTTTGGATTTTTTTCAGTCATTACAAGAAATAGGAAATCTTAAGAGAAATGATTGAAGTTAAAATACTTTAAAGTTTTAAGTGTTATTAAAGAATGAAAAATAATTTATTTTTTTTAAGAACCCTTGATTTTAAGTTTATCGAAGCTATTTGTCTTAATTATTGGCTGTAACAAATTTAATTTTATTAAGCTATTTTATATTCTAGATTGTTTATTTTTATATTTGATGTTGAAAAAATTGGGCTTCAATATTATTATTTTAAAAAGGTTAGAGTTTAATCTACGAATCCGTAAATCTAATCCGATGGTTTTGGATCGAATTGGAGATTAGAATTTTCTAATCCGGAGGCTTTAGATCAGATTGTGGATTAGGTTTTCTTAATTTGAAGATTTTGAATTAGATTACGAATTGACCTTAAATATACAAAATCTAATCCCTGAACTTGCCATTTGGAAAAAATCTTGACCATTTCATTTCAAATAGAAAAAGAATTAATAAATGTGAATCATTAGATTTTTGATTGAAGTGCAAAACCCATCCAACCATATTCTCCTTTTTATATGTAACTCGTATAAGGAATGTGCCTTAACTAGTTCCCCATTAGCAATTTTTTCAATCTTTTTATGTATTTAACAAATCATCTTAAATTATTAAGCATGTCAACATTATTTTAATATAAGACCAATTTTTAAATCATCTATCATGGTAAAATTAAATAGTCAAGTAGTTGTTCTAATTCAATGTTACATGTGTATGCCCTAAAAAGTAAAAATGTAATATGTTTTTGGAGACATTTTTATCAATAAAGAATTTATTTAATATTTCTATACAAAATCTTGTCCTCTTTACTTTCATATTTGTTGAATATATGTTAAGCAAATTAAAGTCTGAGACTGTCGGTTTAAACCTTAAGAATTGGGCATATGATGGACAGATTATGCAGAAGACACGATTCTTAAGGTGACGATCCAAATCATAAGATATGCAATCGAGGGAAAAAAGTTGGGCGCTTTATTCATGCAAAGATTGTTATGTTGTCTACATTCCTAACGGGAGATGGTTTATCTTGACCATCGGAGGTAGAGTCCATGAATAGAAACATTGGCACATTGTCATAGTTGATGATGTGTTAGATCGAGACATAAAGTGAATTGATTTAGATTAATAATTCTATCTTGGCAAATCGATTCAATTTAGACAATCATATGTAATGTATCTTAATCCTGAGATGAATAGTGGGCCCGTTATCTTGACTTATGCCTTTTGATGTGTTAAAGAGTGACATCTACATTTTATGTTGGTAGCATGCTGGTACGTTAGAGACATGACTCTTGATAGCGTAGACCTGTTATTCATAGATATCGAATCCATAGCTCCTCTTTAGAAGTAGTTGATATCCTCTTATATCAGCTATCTTGTAATTGAAAAACTAAAGCGCTCAACCATTTTGATACATAGGTGTAACCGAATGGTATACCATCTTAGGATGGGAGTTTTCTGATGGTGAGATAATGGAACATAAGATAAAAATAATCGGAAAGGTAAGATGGAATTTATCCTTAAGCCGATTATGGATAATCCTATGGGAATACGATACATAATGATATGTCATGGAGACTTAGCTATGCGGGCTTCGTAATTCTATATAGTTCAAAAGTGTAGCTCTGAGCTTTTAGTGGAGTAGCATTGGGGTTGATAATTATAAATTGTATATCTGGGCTATTAGGTTCATAATTATCAAGAGCTTGAACTATATAGGTCCATTAGGTCCCCTTTGCTAGCTCATAAAAAATCCTGTAATGATACAGCGCATTTTTCCAATAATTAGTGACTTACATCAAATTATTAGATTGGTTGACATTCGATAGGATCAAATAATTTATATTTGTTTATCGGTTGAATTAATTTTGTGAAAAATTAATTCAAGATAAACTTGTTAAATTATCGAGATCAGATAATTCATGTTTGTTTATCGGTTGAATTAATTTGTGAAAATTAATTTAAGATAAACTTGTTGAATTATCAAGAATATTTATTTTCCTAGAGATTATCTAGATATAACTGTTTTAATCAAATAACTTTTCTATGAGATTATTTGAATTAAAACTGAGGCTCTATCCCAAGAATCTCGGGTGGCAAATAAAAGATTTGCAAGGATCATTTATCTTAAGTTTGACAAGTTGATCTTTAAGTTCGACATGCCGGTAGAGTAAGTTCGGCAAACCGATCTGCCAGTTTGGCCTGCCGACCCAACGATAAATAGACCATGTGTTTTCATGTAGATTTTATCTGATATTGATTCTAATTCGAATTTTCAAGACCTTATCTGTTAAGAACTTACTCGTGAGCCCAACTTCTATAAAAAGGGGGGTAAGACTCATTGTTATTTAGATCAATTGAGAAATCTAGAGTGAGACTCTGTTGGTAAGACTGTGCAACTCCCTGGAAAGTTGTTGTTCATAAATCATGAACTATAGCTTTGGGTATTTCTCAATTGGTTGGAAAAAGAGTCGCCTGGTGGAAGTGCTATACGAGTGTGCCTACACACACACTGGTTGTGGATAGAGAATAGCAAAGAAGGCCAATTGGTTGAGGTCTTTCTATAATGTCCTTTCTCTTCATCGATTGCGGGAGCTTTGCAAGAAACAAGGTTAGTAAGATCTAGTTAATTTATGTATATAGTGTATCAAACTTGAACTTTGAAAAATACTCTGGTATAAATAATTTTAAAATTCTGCTACGTCCTATTTTTTCAACAATTGGTATCAGAACTATGTTTTTACGTAAATCTATGAGTTTATGATCATGCCATATGTATAAACTATGTGATCTTGATCTCTCCTATGCTTGAATTTAATTTTATAGAGACTTGGCACTCTAGGTTTCTATATATTTATCTATGTTGTCATGGATTATATGGTGAATGATATGGTGAATGTTTGTTAATTAATTATGGTTGATTAAATTATTATTTAATTAAGTAATAATTAATTAATTTATATTGGTTATGATTACTTAGAGGTTAGAAGATGTATCTAGGTTTTTCATGTAATTAGATGATGGACTATCATGTCCGTCTAAGAATTTTTATTTAATTTAAAATTAATAAGAATTTTGTAATTAAATAATCATTTAGAGAAAACGGATCTAGAAGGTGGTTCTAGAAGACATATTTAGAAGATGGATGATAGTGTTCCACAGGTATTTCCTGAGTCTCTAATTTTATATTTTTAAATTGTAGAAAATAAAATTGATAAATTGCATTAAAAAACTATATTTTCTAAAAAGCATGATTTTTGCTCTGCCAGCATGCCAAACCTCTGGTCCAGCAGGCCAATGGTCGTAGATCAGCAGATCAGACTTAAGGTTCGGTAGGCCATTAGTGGGGTAGAAATCTGACGGCTCTAGCGACAGGCTGAACTTTTAAGTTCGGCAGGCCGATCTGTCATGACTGGTAGGCCGATCTATAAGGTTCGGTAGGCGAATCACACAGATCGGTATGTCGGCAAAGAGCTATAAATTTTTCCAAAAAAGGTGTAGTTTTTTGATGTAGTTTTGATTTTATTTTTGGGACAATTCTGAGAAACATTAAATTTGGATATGATCGAAAATATGGAGTATTCAATCTACGTGGGATTGAAGACTTGATAATAGACATTTCATGAAGAAAGATACAACTTAAAGATTCAAGGATGAAGAATTGACAATATGTTTCGATTTATCTTTTTAATCTTTATTTTTTATTCTCTAGAGTGGAACCATAATATTGTTATTTATTATTTTGCTTGTAGGTTTGCTTGTCTGCATTATAATATGATTTGCCATGTATATTGATAACATGCCATATAGAATAGGGAGTGTCGCTCAATTAAAATTGTTCATGCATATTTCTTAAAATAAAGCCTTGATTTTAAAAGATTAAGTGGGAGAGGGTTTTCGAAAAGAGAACCAACGACCTCCATCGTTGGTCTATAGGTAGCACATGGTGGTTCTGACCCCTAGGAAGGGGCTTCATCATGTACCAGGTTGGATCTCTGAGAGAATAAGGTATTTAGCATGATTTATCGTTGCACACCCCTAGGAGGTGATTATAAATCATGGATAAAATATTGAAACGATGGTTATACACTCATATTAATTATATTATTAACCTCTCCTAAGAGCTCTGTTAATAAAATTAATGGCCAAAGAAACGATTATTAATACATGCTGGATTATACGGGTCTTGGATGGCATATATTAATCAGGAGGGGATCCGTGTTCTTGATTGAATTTGGCTCGACTCCCCTAGGAGCTTGTTGAATTATGAGTTGGGAATTATCGTTGTAAGGTTGTGATATTTTCAAGGTGTTGACACATAAACACATTTATATGTTTTACATGATTGTTATCTTACTAAATTATTATGGTATGTTCGCTTATGTCTGGTATATGATTCTTTATTATAGATTAAAAATGTCTAAAGATGTTTTATCATCGAAACTTGACAAAAACCAATTAACCGGAGAGAATTATAATGATTTGAAACAGAACCTAAACATTGTCCTTTTCTTTGAGAAACTCAAATTTGTGCTGGCAACTCCGTGTCCTCACAAGCCTATGAGAGATTCCATTAATGAGTAAATCTAAGTGTATAATTGCTGGAAAGATGCAAATGATCAAGCCTGCTACTATGTTATGGCCAGCATGAATAACGTGCTGCAGGCTCAACATAAGGATTATGAGACTGCCAAGAAGATCTTAGATAATCTGAAAGACATGTTTGGAGGCCAGGCCTTAACAAAGCAGTAAGGAGCACTTTGGAAACTCTTAAACTACAAGCAGAGATCAGGGACATCTGTAAAAGAGCATATGATGTTAGTCATGCGTTACCTCACTGAGGCTTAGACCAATGGAGCTGACATCGATGCTAAAACTCAGATGACTATGGTCTTTGAGACTCTATCTAAGGAATTTATTTCATTTAGAGCTACATTTAATTTGAGCAATAGACGGGATATGACTTGATAGAGTTGATGAAATAGTTATAGGAGTTTGAACTGCTAATCAAGGGTCTCTTACTAGTGGCGAGGCCAACTTGGCGGCTGCTTTTGGTTACAATCCTAACCCTGAAAATGGAAAGAAACAACAGGCCAAGAACGGGAAGTCTTTTATTCTTGCAAAAGGCAAGAATAAGAAGAAGAAGAAGAAGAAGAAGAAGAAGAACCCAAAGAAGCTCAAGTGCTTCTTCTGCGGGAAGGTCGAACACTATAGAAGAATTACAAAGACTTCCTTTCCCGAGGAGGTAGGTGTGATTTTCTGTATTTAGAAACTTGTTTGGTTGAGGAATCTAGTGACATTTGGGTCATAGATTCTGGAGCAACTAATCATGTTTGTGTTTCTCTGTAGGGGTTCAAAGAAACGAGAAGTCTGCAGCATGAAGACTTCATGCTTCAGATAGGCGATAGATCCTTGGTCTTAGCTGAAGCAGTGGGAGACGTCCATCTATATTTTGATAATTATAGGAATTTAATTTTGCGATATTGTTTTTATGTTCTTAAATTTAAAAGGAATTTAATTTTTGTAGCTTGTTTATTTATAGACTCCTATTTGGTTTCTTTTAATAATAAAGTAGTGATTCATAAAAACAAATCTTTTATCTGTTCTAGATGGATGCAAAATAATCTATAATTTATCAAACTTAAGATGGACTTATTGCTTAATGCTGAGATAAATGATAATAACTCTAAAAAACTTAAAACTCCTCACTCTAATAAGACTTATCTTTGGCATTTGCACCTTGGTCATATTAACCTATATAGGTTCAAAGGTTGGTAAAGGATAGACCTTTAAGTCACTTAAAGGTAGAATCTATACCTTAATGTGAATCTTGTTTGGAGGTAAAATGACCAAAAGACCATTTAGGTCTAAAGGCAATAGGGTCGAAGGGGTTCTAGAACTGTGCATAGTGATGTTTGCAGACCGATGAACATCTAGGCACGAGGAGGGTATGAGTACTTCATTACTTTTATTGACGATTACTCAAGGTATAAGTATGTGTAGCTGATGCACCACAAAAGCAAAACTTTTGACAAGTTTAGGGAGTTTCAGACTGAAGTGGAAAAGCAATTGGGTAGATCCATAAAGGCACTTCGATCCGATCGAGGTGGTGAATACCCTTCTGATGAGTTCTTGGGACACTTATTAGAGAATGAGATTTTATCTCATTTGACTATGCCGGGCACTCCGCAACAGAATGGGGTGACAAAGATAAGAAATAGGACTTTGTTGGACATAGTCAGGTCTATGATGAGTTATTCAGCATTGCCTTTGTCTTTTTGGGGATATGCACTATAAACCGTGGTTATCTTTTAAACAATGTGCCTTCAAAATCAGTTCTTAAAATTCCTCATGCATTGTGGACGAGGAAAATGACATCCTTAAACTGTATTTGCATATGGGGATGTCTAGCTCATGTCCTATTTAGGGATGCGAATAAGTTAGAAGCATGTTCGAAAGTTTGTGTGTTTGTAAGATATCCAAAAGGGACTAAAGGTGGTTATTTATATAACCCAAAGGAAAACGAAGTCGTGATTTCAACCAATGCAACTTTCCTTGATGAGAGTTACATGGACTACTTTAAGCCTCTAAGTAAAGCAGTGCTCGAGGAGTTGAGAAGTGATTCAGTCACTCTAGGGGTTCTAGTAGAAACCACTCTGATTAGTGTAGAAAAACCAAACAAACCCGAACAACAACTTAAAGGGCTTTGGTGTAGTGGGAGGATCCAGTGTCAGTCCGAGAGTTATATGTTCAATGGTGAGGCCTCTTTGGCTGAACCAGATGAACATATGAGGGATCCTTACACTTACGTAGAAGCTATGAAGGATGTTGATTTGAAACTCTAGATAGAGGCCATGAACATAGAGATGAAGTCTATAAAGACTAATCAAGTCTAGGAGCTTGTGGATCTTCCCAAAGGGGTAAAACCTATAGGGTATAAGTGGATCTACAAGAAGAAAGGAGGAGTAGATAGAAAGGTCGAAACCTTTAAGGCTAAGCTGATAGCTAAAGGATACACACAAAGGGAAAGAATCAATTACGAGGAAAGCTTTTCACCTAGAGATATGCTTAAGTCCATTCAGATTCTTTTGTCCATTGCTGTCGCACTCAACTATAAGATTTGACATATGGATGTCAAGACGGCTTTTGTAAATGGCTATCTTGATGAGTCCATCTATATGGAGCAACTAGACAGGTTCAAGGCCAAGGGTCAGAAGGGTAAGGTTTGTAAGCTACTAAGTCAATTTATGGACTTAAGCAGGCTTCCCATTCTTGGAACATAAGATTTGATTAAGTGATCAAAACTTATAGGTTTGCACAAAATATGGATGAACCATGTGTGTACAAACACATTAAGGATGAGAATGTGGTTTTTCTACTACTCTATATAGATGACATTCTACTAATTAGCAATGACATTGGGGCATTGTCATCAGTCAATTTATGGTTGACCAAGCAGTTTGACATGAAGGACTTAGGAGAGGCTAATTTTATTATCAATATCAAGATCTTTTGGGATAGGAAAAACAAAATGATAGGTTTGTCCCAAGCAGGCTACATAGATAAAATTCTTAGGAGTTTTGCAATACAGGATTCCAAGAAAGGTGGGCAACTATCTAGGTCTGAAATTACTTTTTCTAAGAAAGACTCTACGCAGTCTGAAGAAGAAAGATAATACATGAATAAGATGCCTTATGTTTCGGCAGTGGGTCGTCTCATGCATGCCATGCTTGTGTATGATAGGATATTTGTTATGTGGTCGGGATTGTGAGTCAATTTCAGGTGGATCTGTGACTAAACCATTGGGTTGCGGTCAAGCATATTTTCAAGTACCTAAAAAGGACTTGAAGGTATATGCTTGTGTATTTGAGTGAGGACTTAACTCCTCTAGGATACACTGATTCGGATTCCCAATCCTGTCTAGATTCGATGAGATCGACTTCTAGTTTTGTGTTTAATCTGGGTGGCGGTGCCATCAATTGGAAAAGTATGAAGCAAGATTGCACTTTGAATTTAACGATGAAGGCCGAGTATGTGGTAGCTAGTGATGCTTCGAAAAAAACAGTGTGGCTCCGTAAGTTCCTTGGGGGTTTTGAGGTAGTTCCCGGTATAGGTAAGTCACTCTACTGTGATAACAGTGCGGCGGTAGCTAATGCTAAGGAACCAATGTTTCATAAGAAGAGTAAGCATATTGATCGAAAGAATAATGTGATAAAGGACTTCGTAAAAGGCAGGCATGTCGTTGTGTGTAAAATTACGTCAGAGGACAATTTAGCTAATCCATTCACGAAGACATTTACTAGGAGAGTCTTTGAGAGGCATATGGAAGCTATGGGGATACGAGATTTGTCATATTTACTCACTTAGTGCAAGTGGGAGATTGTTAGCCGTTTATGCCATCAGGAGTAAAAATGTAATATGTTTTTGGAGATATTTTTATCAATAAAGAATTTATTTATTATTTATGTACCAAATCTTATCCTTTTTATGTTCATATTTGTTGAATATATGTTAAGTAAACAAAAGTCTGAGATTGTCGGTCTAAACCTTAAGAATTGGGCATATGATGGATAGATTATACGGAAGACATGATTCTTAATGTGATGATCCAAAACATAAGATTCGCAATCGAGGGAATAAAGTTGGGCTCTTTATTTATGCAAAGATTGTTATGTTATCTATATTCTTAACGGAAGATGGTTTGTCTTAACCATCAGAGGTGGACTTTACGAATAGAAACATTGGCACATTGTCATAGGTGATGATGTGTTGGATCAGGACATAAAGTGAATTGATTTGGATTAATAATTCTATCTTGGCAAATCGATTCACTTTAGACAATTATATGTATTGTATCTTAATCTTGAGATGAATAGTGGGTCCGTTATCTTAACTTGTGTCTTTTGATGTGCCAAAAAGGTGACATCTATATTTTATATTGTTACGCATGCTAGTACGTTAGAGGCATGACTTTTGCTAGTGTAGACCTATTATTCATAGACATAGAATTCATAGCTCCTCTTTAGAAGTAATTGATATCCTCTTATATATGTTATCCTGTAATTGGATAACTAGAGCCCTCAACCATATGGATACATAGGTGTAACTGAATGGTATACCATTTTAGGATAGTGAGTTTTCTGATGGTGAGATAATGGAATGTAAGATAAAAATAATCGGAAAGATAAGACAGAATTTATCCTTAAGCTAATTATGGATAATCTTATGGGGATAGATACATTATGATATGTCATATAGACTTAACTATATGTGATTCATAATTTTATATAGTTTAAGAGTGCAGCTCTAAGCTTTTAGTGGAGTAGCGTTGAGGTTGATAATTATGAAATGTATATATGAGATATTGGGTTTCATAATTATCGAGAGCTTGAACTATATAGGTCTATCAGGTCCCATTTGCTAGCTTATATAAAAACTTGTAATGATATGACATGCTTTTTCAATAATTGTTGACTTATGTCAAATTATCAAATTAGTTGAAATTTGGTAGGATCAAATAATTCATATCTGTTTATCGATTGAATTGATTTTGTAAAAAATTAATTCAAGATAAACTTGTTAAATTACTGGGATCAAATAATTCATGTCTGTTTATTGGTTGAATTAATTTTGTGAAAATTAATTCAAGATAAACTTGTTGAATTATCAAGAATATTTATTTTCCTTGAGATTATCTAGATATAACTGTTTTAATAAGATAACTTTGGTATTAGGTTATTTGAATTAAAACTGAGGCTCTATCCTAAGAATCTCGGGTAGGAAATAAAAGATTCACAGAGATCATTTATCGTAAGTTTAGAAGGTTGATATTTAAGTTCGGCATGTTGATGGAGTAAGTTAGGCAAGCCGATCTGCCAGTTTAGCCTGCCGACCCAGTGATAAATAGATCATGCGTTTTCACATGGATTTTATTTAATATTGATTCTAATTCAAATTTTTGAGGCCTTATCTTATAAGGACTAACTCTTGGGCCCAACCTCTATAAAAAGAGGAGTGAGACTCATTGTTATTTAGATTAGTTGAGAAATCTAGAGTGAGACTCTGCTGGTGAGACTCTGCAACTCCCTAGAAAGCTGTTGTTCACAAATCACGAACTATAGTTTTAGGTATTTCCCAATTGGTTGGAATGAGAGTGCCTAGTGGAAGTGTCGTACGAGTATGCCCACACGCACACCGGTCGTGTACAGAGAATAACAAAGAAGGCTAGTTGGTTGGGGTCCTTCTACAATGTCCTTTCTCTTCGTTGATTGCATGAGCTTTTCAAGAAATAAAATTAGTAAGATCTGGTTAATTTATACATATAGTATGTCAAACTTGTGTTTTAAAAAATACTCTGGTATAAAAAAATTTTAAAATTCCGTTGCGTACTATTTTTCCAACATTCAACTCATATTTACATTTAGAGTAGTACTTGAACATGTATAGCATTACATTTAATGGTTGTTCCAATAAAAAATAATAGAAAATAAGAAGAAGAATTACTCGGATCATATGTGATAAAATAATATTTAAGAAGATAAAAAAATCATATGAGATATAAACCAAAAAAAATATGAGAATAAAAACAAAACAAAAACAAAAACCAAAGAAAAACTACACAAACATTTGCTCGAAAAAGTTATTATTAACCACATTATCATGCAAACATAAATTTACTTAAATATTTTATAGACATCTTTGTGTACCAAAACAAAAACTATTTATTGGTCAAGAGAAGTTTGTGTGGACGTTATGTGTCTTCTTAAAACAATAAAAAAAATTAAAAAGAAGAAGAAATACAATTTGATGTATGAAGTATAAGAGAATAAAAAAGTTATGTAAAATATTTAAACTAAGTAAAAACAGTTTAAATTTACACCATTAGATTTGTTTAATGTAAAGTTGGACAAAAATTTTTCCCTCTTTTATATCTTAAGGATAAGGTTTATATAGAAAAAAGGGCAAGCACTATTCTTGTTTAGTTTGTATATATTTATTTTACATCTAAAGTTATTTTATCTCTGTTTCTTTAATAAACTTTAATTGCTATTTGTTTACTTTTCTCTCCTTATATTTCATTAGGTTAATTATATTGACACTCTTTGTATTTTGTCAAAATTACAAAAACACTTTTTTAAAATTCTTACTTTTTTTGATACACTCTTTGTGTCAAAACTAATTACGTCAACATCCCTTAACTTTTTTAAAAAAAATTACATAGACACCTCTCTGTTATTTGACTGTAAAAGTTGACCATTATTTGATAGTTAAATTCTTAAAAATACTAAAAATGCCCATCCATGTATAAAAACATGATCTTAACTATAAATGTTGTTTGAAATGATGTATTTACCCTTATTTTGCATCAAAAAACTAAGTTCAATTGACTTTTACATATTTTTAACTATACTTTCACTTTCATACAAATTCTTTTCTTGATTTTTTCCAAATTTTCAAACAATAAAAATGTATTTTTCCTTATAAGTTAGTAATTTTAAGCATTTTAAGGCAACTAGATTTTACTAAATTAATTAATGCTCTATTTTTTCATAAAAATTAAAAATTATAAAAATAAATAGATAATAGATTTTTTTTGGGAAAAATAGAAAACCAATACAACAAAACTTTAAAAATATTAGAGTAGAAATACCAAAAATTGAAAAAAAAAATAATTCTCTCTCTAGGTCAGCAGCCATTACATGATAAGGGCGAGGGACAGACATGGTTGATTCATACCACTTCGCCTGATAACTTCTTTACTGTCACTATTGTATCAATGCCTTATTATTTCTTTGTTTTATTTATCCATTTTTTCTAGCAAAAAAGGATAAAATACCTTTACATAACACTTGTTTGACTAATCCTAATTCAAAATACATGTGATCAATTATGTCTTTATACTCTTTAAAATGGTAAGTTTCAAACTTTTCTTATAGAAATAATAAGATTGAAAAACAATGCCATAGAAATAGTATTTCTCAAATTGACCCTGACGATGGTTGTGGCTAGCCTAGGCTAAGGGCGAGGTGGTTGGGTTTAATGGGAGAGGGAGTGTGACGAGGTGGAAATATAATGAGGTTGGACTCAATGTTTGGTGGGGTGGGTCTCATCGATGCTGCTGGGTTTGGTAGTACTGTCGCTGTGGTGGGGGGCGAGGGAAGGGATTTGGTAGGGTGAGGGCTTTTTTTTTTTGCTATTGTTTTGGACTCTTTTTTTGGGTGAAAATTAGACAAGTATTTGTGATTGTGTCCTTGAATAAATGGTTGAGATTAAAAGGGTTATTTTTTATAATTTTATATTAAAAGTTAACATAGTTAAGTCCAAGAGGTGTGAATATAATTAAATATCTCTATTATTTTGATAAAATACAAAAAAGTGTTAGTGTAATTAACCCTATTTCATTTCTTTATACCATTATAAATTTTATCAAAAACTTTTTTTTTTTTGTTGGAAGGAATTTTTATTAAAAGGTTTGCTTGCTCCTATATGTGATATTAAAATTAACATATTAAGACAAATACATTTCCTTGTATTATTAAATTTGATAAAAATTAATAAAATTGACATATTAAGACAAATAGATATTTTTGTATTGATTAAATTTGATAAAAATTAATAATATTGATAAACACTAAAACAAGAAAATTGTGATGATTCTAAATTTTTAGCGAAAATAGGTCATGAATATTTATGTTTTGTTCTTAGAATTTTGTTTTCTTATTAACTTGATTGCACAGTCCTGCTAGAGTCTAAAGATGATAAAAATCATTGTTGTCAAAATAATTAAAAAAAAAGATAATCTAGATCATGAAAAGAAAAAAACTAAAAAATACTTAACATGTATATATAAAAAACTTAACAAACTAGATACACCTATGTGCCTCCAAGAAGTCTATAAAATAAATCAATCCGGAACAAAAATTATATCAGCTAAATTACTTATTACATTTAAAAATATTATGCATAACAGACTAATTTATATTTATATATTTTTTATAAAGAATAATATTTATTTATATCCTTTAAAAAACAAACAATTTTCTTTTTCAAAAAAATGGAATACTTTTATGATATGAAAAAAGATGGAATTGTTAATTACTCGCTTATGGGAATAATGAGAAGGACCAAATTTAATTACTGTGAACTAATGCTCTTAGCAAAGGGATTTGTAATTAATTGATATTTTGATTAGGATTTATTTCTAGTCCAGCCAGCCTCTTCCCAAAAAAAAAAAAAAAAAAATCATAAAAAAAAAAGTTGGGAAGAAAAGTTTGCATTGTTGTTTGGGTGCCTCTTTCTTCCTCAAAAGAAGAATCCCTCGTTTTCTTTTCTTCCTTGTATCAACCAGAACCAGAACCAGAGATTTACGTCTCTGCCATCTCATTTCCTCTCTTTTGTCTGAGAAATTTCCCAAATTCACAATCCAATTTCGTTCCTTTTCTTCCCGCGATTCATTAAATTAGGGTTTTTGATTTTGCCGGTTTGGGAGCTCGCAAGAGAATTCGAAGAATGGATTCGGAAGACGATTTCGACATGCACGATGCGAACGACGATGAGGACGAAGACGACAATGATGACCACTTCTACAGCGGCGGAGACGATGACGCCGCCGCGGCCGGCATGGACAGCGACGACGCCGACATCGCCGACTACGAGTTCATCGACAACGACTCCGATGATTCCATTGATGTCGTTTCCAATCGTTACCAGGTGGATAATTTGTATAATTATTTTTTATTCTGAAAAAAAAAACCTGCTTTTAGTTGTTGATGATTGTGTAAATGTTAATTTAGTGTATTTTGATGCTTGGTTTGATTTTAGCTGTTTGATCGTAAATGTAGTTTTGAGTGGTTTTGATCATATTTGCATTAATCTTGGAGGATTTCCAATCACTAATTTCCTTGCTGCTAGTTCAATTTGGATATGTCTGAATATTTGTATCAATTAATCAAGAATTAATCAAGAATTATTAAGCAAGCGACTCGGGTTCGAGTCCTTGTGAACGTGGCTACCGGTGTTGGAAGACTCTTGCCGCCCTTGGGTCTCTCCATGGGTCAATTTCGGATTAGTCGGCTAAGCCACCCGAATGTTAAGGGCCCCCAAGGGATCGTGCTGTTTGTGGCGAGTCCGGATACCGGGGGTTTCACCAAAAAAAAAATCAAGAATTAGGTGGGTCTGTCTTGTTTTTGCTGTTGGCTATAATTTTGGTAATTTTTTTTCTTTCCTTTCGGAAAAATTTTCTTTTTTTGTATTATTAGATAGTTGTGGTGATATTAATTCAGCTTAATTTTAATGCGGGGTATAATTTAAGCTTTCAGCGGTTTAAGATTTTATTTCCCTGACTTATGCTAATGTCGATTCTGCTTGGTTTTGATATTCGGATTAACCTGGGAAGTATTATCAACGAATATCTAGATGCTAGATCAAATTTGATGTGTTTATGTTTTTCTTTTTTGGGTGGTCGTAGTATAGCATGACTTTAAGGTAAAAAAAAAAAAAAAGAGGGTTATAGTGGTACAATCGAATTTTTCTTCATTGATTCTGAGTGATAATTATTCAAAAGTTGATTCTCTTTGTTGTGGTAGTATTTGGCAAATGGGTGTTGACGTGTTGTGATGGTTGCTGTTGAATTTGTTTCTCTTGGTAATGTCTTAGAATGACTTTTTTTTTCCAAGTAATATACTGTGATTTCTGTGGATTTTTTTGAGCGAAAACTTGAACATTCTCCTGCGTATGTTTTCTTTTCTCCTTTCATTTTTTTGCTTTGGATTTTCTATCATGTTGAGTGGGAATATACCAACAACCACATGTTAGCTCAAGGCTACATTGGGCTGCGTTAAGTGGATCTTCAACTCTCTTGTTGTATACATATTCTCATAAAAGAGAAATAGTATGCTGCTTGTTGGGAGAATTTAGTAAGATAAAGCTTCACCTTATTTGGGATGAGTGGATATACATTGGAGTAGGTTTTGAAGATTTTTTCTTAAATTTGTGCTACAATCTAGTTTTCATTTGAGAGCTGCACTAAGGGCGTAATATCTATATCTTTTTATGCAGTTTTTGTTTCTTGCAAATAATAATAATACTAATAATAATAATAATTTAGAGTTCTAGATTATCTAGTAATTTCTGTACATGTATTTTACTAGTTTTAAATTACGTACGTCCAGGTCTTAGCTTATTTTCCCTTTTACTTCTTTTTTCCAATGAGTAACATTTGTACAGAACTTTTCTTGAAAAAAGAAAAGAAAATCTGCGTTGAACTTTTGTTCTTTAGTTTTATTTTTATTATGTTGACCATCAAAGGAAAAGCTTGTAATTTTTTACAAGGTAGAAATGTTGCATGTGGGATTGTAGATTTGTAGCAACTGCACAATGATGTTCTGACGTTTAATGTCACATGTTTTACTGAAGGATAATGAATTACCTGTGCATGCTTGTAACAAAAAAGTTCCAATTTCATTGTTGTATAATTATATGGTTTCTTGCCACAGCAAAACTATACCATATTGACTGAAGCAGATATTCGTCAACGTCAAGAGGATGATATTATGAGGGTATCAACTGTGCTTTCTATTTCAAAGGTTGCAGCTAGCATTCTGCTCCGCTACTATAATTGGTAATATGATGTAGCTGTTGTGCTGCCCTTTTTTTAATATGACCAAAACCTATGTTATCTTTTTGATTTTGGTTTGTTAGGATCGAGAGTATGGTGGATTGTTGTCCATATGGTTTAAGTAAGTCCTTATTCCTTTTCTTCTGACAGGAGCGTCAGTAAAGTGCATGATGAGTGGTTTGCAGATGAGGAAAAGGTTCGCAAAGCCATTGGCTTTCTGGAAAAACCAGTTGTTGAATATCCGAATGCCACTGAAGTAAGTATTTATATATAGGACGTAAGTTAAAATTATTTGTATTTTGCTTGAAAGTTGGTCGTGTTGACTTGTTGTTGGTGTTTTGGTGCTCTAAGACTATCTGTGTTTGTGGAGTTTAAATGCATTTTCTCATTTTTGAACAGTTAACTTGTGGGATTTGTTTTGAAGCCTATTCCCGTGATAAGATTCATTCGGCTATTTGTGGTCATCCTTTCTGTGATACATGCTGGGCAGGTTTGGTCCAAAATCTTCCCTATTATTTTCTTGATTTCTCTTTATATTTCTGCATTAACTCTCAAAGTAAAAAAACACTGTTTCCTCTAGAAGCATCATAGTATAGAAAATGTGCAAACTGGTGCAGCTGATTAATGTGGCACGGAATTTGCTTCTCTCTGTCAGTAATAATAATCTTTTCAAAAGAAAATATTTAGCCATATTTGAGCTTTACAACCGATTATGAATGTTTTGAGTTTTGGTAAAAAAAAATTTCGTAATGCTTTGGAATTTGCATGATGCAAAGGCTAGTGTACTGCATATTCTTCTCCTAAAAAACTGTTAGGAATCCTCCTTGCTGCCTAGCATCGTGCCTCACCCTTTTGAAGGGGGTTTTTGTGTTTTTCCACTTGATGTTTCATTTTCCCCTTACCAGAAATGTTTTATATATATATATATATATATATATATATATATATATATATATATTTTTTTTTTTTTTTTTTTTTTTTTTTCTTGTTGCAATTATCGTTCCAAATGAAACCTAATCCTGCTTGTTCAGCTTATATAACTGATTATTCCCTTTGGGCTTCAACCTCTAACAAGTATCAAGTTTTAAGGATTTTCCTTTTTCTTTGATAATTAATTCTTACTTGCAAGGATACACCATGATTTTTTGTAAATTATTTTAGGATTTTTTGCTTTTATATTCTGTCTTGGAGGGTACTTATTTTCCTTGTATCCATGTACCTTTTATTTGAATTTCGATGATTACTTTTGTTTCTTGTTAAAGTGCTTATTAATTTTTCTGGTTGAAATTTTACTTACGATTCGAGGCTTCTATCCTTTTGCTTTCTCTCTTAGGTTATATAAGTACGGCCATTAATGATGGTCCTGGATGTTTGATGTTGCGATGCCCTGATCCATCTTGTTCCGCTGCTATTGGTCAAGATATGATTTATAAACTGGCTTCTGATGAAGACAAGGGGAAATATTGTCGTTATTTTATTAGATCTTATGTTGAAGACAACAGAAAGGTATTTAAATATGATTTTCAGTGAGTTATTTATCCAGCAATGAGAAGTAATTCTTGTTGCATCTTACTTCGCTCGCGTGTTTTCCTAGTTGAGGTGAAAAGATATCCACTGAGGCCTTCTGAATTATTTAAGAGCAGCACTGGAACCATTTCCAGTGGAGGTACTTACAAACAAGCACATAGTGCTTGGCATAGTGATCCTGTACTTAGTCTTAGTTGCAACTCTGACAAAAGCTTGAAAAGTTAAGCATTGGATGCTGATAATTTGCTGAGTTTTGCTGATTAGAAGTCCTGCAGGATTTTTTTATTTACAATTTTTAATCTTTTTTTCAACTTTCTATACTCTAGTTCTTTTCAGAATACTATTCATTATTTTTGTCTCAATTTTTTTTTTTTCAACTTCATTTTTGCCAAATATGTTACTGTTAATGGTGACTAATTTCAAAGCTAGCTGAGAGATGGTCTATATAGAATTTGTCTTGAAGTAAAACTGTTTATTGTTTGTATCTGAAGTTACAGTTTCATGGCTGTTTTTGTAGACAAAATGGTGTCCGGCACCAGGCTGTGATTATGCTGTAGATTTTGTTGTTGGCAGTGGAAGTTATGATGTTACTTGTCGGTGCTCTTATAGCTTTTGCTGGAACGTGAGTATCTTCTATTCTTTTATTCTTTTTTTGTTGTTTCTAACTTACAATGTATAAACATAGAAGCCACTCAAGTCTCTTTTGACTGCTAGGAGATATGAGACGTCTCCTTTAGTTGATTGGTTCTAAATGTCTGAATAAACTTTTTGCGCCTTGAAAATATGATCTTGCAGTGTACTGAGGAAGCTCACCGTCCAGTTGATTGTGGCACTGTTGCCAAATGGATTTTGAAGAATAGTGCTGAATCTGAAAACATGAATTGGTATGAGACTAGATCATTATGTTCACCATTTCCTGCTGTTTGCAAATTTGCAAATTAGGAGTGCTGTTGAACGTTGGAGGTTTGTTTAGTGCCCGAAGACTCCACTAAATTAGTCAATGCTAGAGCGTAATATTGGTTTTTAGCCTAGGGTGAATGCATCTCGACCCTTTTTCATCTGCATTGAGTCCTAGAGAACCTGTTAAGTCGGGACCTTGTTATCTTAGATATAGCTGCTGCCAGGACTTTTAAGGATGATACCAGGATACTGTGGTTTCAGGTGTAAAGTTGGTTAATAAAGTATGACGTCATGTATGAATTTCTATTTAACTTATAACTTTAAACATAGAAATCATCAAAAGATATGCAGCATCAATCCTTCCATCCTACTTGGGTGTAAGGATTCCAATTAAGTGCCTCTGTCTCTGTGTGCGCGCGTGCTTTTCTTGGGTTGGGGGTGAGATGCTCATGACGAAAGGAAAATCATAAGGCATAAATTGGAGAGGATGAGATGAGTTCTGGAGCAAGGAAGGAAATTGTTGTTTCAAATCATCGCTTGCATACAAGAAAATTGAAATCTAGCCGGATTCTTTATCATTTGCTGTGGCTTTACAAGATATTTTAGTAGACTTCTAATTTGGCTACAAGTGCTATTTTGCTAAGTTATTTATTGTCTTTGGAATTTTTAGGATATTGGCTAATTCAAAACCCTGTCCAAAGTGCAAACGGCCAATTGAGAAAAACCAAGGGTGTATGCATATTACTTGTACACCACCTTGTAAATTTGAATTTTGTTGGTAAGCTTCTTTGTAACAATACAAGTCGGTTAAAATTTTGTCACTTGGAAATGTTGCATTATTTGTCTCTATAATGGGTTATTTATTTTGTTATTCAGGTTGCATATTACCATGTCAATCGTTAAATAAATACTTAATACTAATAGAAATTTCCTTCCTTAAGAACTTGGCCTAGTAGTGACTGTCAAGCATATCAGCACTTTTTTTTTTCCTTTCCCCTTCTTTTTGCACTTGTTTTCTCTTTTATTGTTTCTCCCTTGCAACATATTTGTGATTTTGTGGTTACATTATCTTAATGCAATTGAGTTAATGCTTCCAGGCTTTGCCTTGGTGCTTGGTCAGACCATGGTGAACGAACTGGTGGTTTTTACGCATGCAATCGTTATGAAACAGCAAAGCAAGAGGGAGTGGTAACTTATATACTTTGAATATTTATTTTTTTAATTGACATTACATACATTAAGGCTGCTTCTTTAGCTGTGTGGAACTTGATTCAAATGACTGATACTTTACAGTACGATGAGGCGGAGAAAAGAAGAGAGATGGCCAAGAATTCTCTCGAGAGATATACTCATTATTATGAAAGATGGGCTACCAACCAGTTGGTACGTACCAATTATTCAGTGTGTTAATATTGGTTTTAATTTTTTTCTTGTGCCGGCAAAAGTTTTTATGGGAAAATTGAGAGGTGAGGAAGAAGATTAAATGGGATAGAGAGGACTTGAGAGAGAGAAAGGGAGAGATGTAATATGCTGAGCATTGACTTAGCTGTTAAGTATACTAAGGCTTGCCAGATTTAGGATATACATCTTTATCTGACTCCGACTATCCTCATGACAATATTTTGTTGCAAAATGTAGGACGTAGTATAAATTTTGTCTATTTTCTTGCAGTGTTTTTGCTGTTCAATGTGTATTCGTTGTTTGCAAGCTTGAACCTTCTAATAAGTTGTTGGGGTCATATTACCTTGTTTGGTTATTTTAAGTTGCACCTTTAAAGTGGATTGTCATCTATGATGTCTGCGTTATATGTATATTTGTGTTTCATCATTTGACACTTGACTAGTTAAATATCTTTACGTGCTTGATTTGAATGATGCATCTTATACTTAAATTGGAGCCTGAAATTCTGTTCCATTTGTTTTGCAGTCCAGGCAAAAAGCACTTGCAGATTTGCAGCAAATGCAAAACGTGCATGTAAGTAGTCCCTTTTAGGGAGTAATGGTAGAATAGTGACCCATGTGATTATCAATTTTTAGATAACTTAAATTCATGTGCTTTTAGTTTTATTGTTATTGTTGCTGTTGTTGTTGTCCGGTTAATAGATATTAATTATCTTAAACATATATAATTATTGCTTTTCCTTTTATTGGAGACAGGAGCAAAATCCTTTCTTATCCTCTTAATATGGCAACATTTACTGCCCAATACATGTTGGTCTAGTGGCATTGGGGAAGGGTTGGGGTGGGTTGGGTATTGGTTTGGGGGAAAGAGGTTCGATCCTCTATTGTATTTAAAAAAAAAATGTTTCATTTAAAAAAAAAATATGGCAACATTTACTTTGCCTGAGATAATCTATTTTTTGCTTTTGTAAGTTGTTTGAGTTTAACAACACTAATTTGACTTTGCAGCTTGAGAAGCTGAGTGACATACAGTGCCAACCTGAGTCGCAGCTGAAGTTCATAACAGAGGCCTGGCTTCAGGTACATTATACTTTCTTCACTATTAGAACTGAAATGCGGGCTTTACCTCACTTGGCAACTCTGCTTTCAGATAGTTGAATGCAGGCGAGTCCTAAAATGGACGTATGCATATGGATACTATTTACCAGAGCATGAACATGCCAAGAGACAGTTCTTTGAGTACTTGCAAGGTATGCCATTTCCTTGATGTACAGTTTAGATGCTTCATATAATATTGCTTTATTTTTCTTTTTCTTTTCCATTTTTTTAACTTTGTTTTTTTTGTGCAGGTGAAGCCGAGTCTGGGTTGGAAAGACTACATCAATGTGCAGAAAAGGAGTTACAAGTTTACCTCAATGCAGACGGTCAATCCAAAGATTTCAATGAGTTTCGCACAAAACTTGCTGGACTCACCAGGTTATTGTCATAATATAAAAATATTAGTAGAGAGCTCTTGGGGAGAATGAGGGAAATGGCAGATTTTTGAAATTCTTTGAAGGAAATGGCAGGTTTTGAAAATATATGTAGTCAATAGCAGTAGACAAAATTTACTTTTCAATTTTTTTTTTTTACTCATAGTAGATAAGTAAAGAAAAAAAATTGAGTAATTTTTCAATTTACTGCTATATACTGTAAATATTTATAAAACCTACTATTTCCTTTAATAAATTTTGGAAGTGTGCAATCTTCTACAATTTCCTGATCTGTTTTCTCTCTCAATAATTTGATGGAGTCAAAAGGTCCAAGTGCCATCGAGGGTTGGCTAGATCTCAAGTATGAAGCATCTACTTCTTTCCTGCTGTATTGTGGGTGAATTTGTTGGTAACAGATAATTTTGGCTATTAATTTCTTCTTTGAAAATTTTACTCGTATCATATCATGTTAATATGTGTTACGTACCAAGAACGTGGCAGGTAGTCACCTTTTTAGTTCATTAAGTAAATTTTAACAGCATTTGATTGTCTGTTGAGCGGTCAGATTCCGCTGATTTTTCTTGATGGAAATAACGAGTTATTCTTTAGGAGTCACAGGAAGGAGGAGCTAACATCTTTTCTAGTTATTAACTTATTTTTTTCAATTTGATGATGACAGTGTGACCCGCAACTATTTTGAAAATTTAGTACGAGCTCTGGAGAATGGCCTATCAGATGTGGACTCCCATGGTGCCTGTAGCAGGATGGCAAGCTCAAAGAGCTTGGGAGGGACATGCAGTAAGGGGAGAAGTGGGAGAGGCAAGGCTTCAGCTTCCAGATCTAGCAGTTCCAGTAGAACCATTGACGACTTCGGCCACTGGTCTTGTGAACATTGCACCTTTGCTAATGCCAGGTCGTCCACTGTCTGCCAGGTTTGTAATCACCGCCGATAAGCCCCTCTTCCTGTGCAAATTGACCGACTTGGTTGGCCTTGCTTTTTGTCATTGGTGGTTAATTGTGGAGAACTCCTGGAGGGTCATTGGAGGAGAGAGAAAGTCCACATTCTTGCCCGTCTCTGAAGTTTGTGCAGACAAAACAGAGAACATTGTGGAGATACAAAGGGTGAAGGGAAAGGAGAACCAGACTTTAGTCTGTACGTCTTCTTGTTATTAGAATATGAGCTTTTGTATATAGTTGCTGCTGTTTGTCCAACGTATTTATGGCTTTCTAAATCCATGCAGAGGCCTTCGCCTTCATTTTCTTTCTTCTTTTCTTTGTCAATTATTTAGCAACTGTTAAACCATAGCAAGCTTGAAGCATATTCAGGCGGGTACAGGAGTAGACTATTTTGGGGGCAATAAGCTAAATTGGCCTCTGCATTAATGCAATAAATAATGTACTAATCTTTCATTTTTGCTCTCTGGTACTGGTGTCAAGAGGGTTAATATGGAAAGCTATTCTCTCTTGAACCTTGTGTATTGAATTGTGTTTCCGTATATATATGTTTCTTACTAAGTGTTCTGATTCCGGTTTATAGCATCATAAGCATCTCAATAAGGATAACAGTCATCTTTATTTTCACTCTTATTATCTGTATGCTTTAGAATTCAGTGTGGTTACAAGAGTATCCTTATGTGAAAGTAAATAACTAAACTGAAGGGTATTTGTTAAATAAATTTGTTAGTTCCCAATTAAATTCTGTTGGTAGGAAATGAAAGATAAATTCCCTTAAAAGAATTTAATTCCTTGTATATCGGTGGACTCATCTCATGTAATTTCCAAATACAAAAAGAAACACCATAATTTAAAACCTGAAATTTAATTTTCTTTTTTGAAATTGAATTCCTGATAAGTTAGCACTCTGTAAATTTTTTATTAACCCTTTTTTGTCCTGATAAACGTCTTGGCTTAGTAGGAGATGCTTTGCCTATTAACAGGTGGTAGTTTAGATCTTAAACGGGATGTTGCTACTTCGTCTGTGTATGCATAAGAAAACATTCGTTACTTTTGATGATTCTTTAAAATTGTAGAAGTGAACGACAGCTAATAGGCAGTTTTTTTAATTGTAAGATCCAGATCCAGATGTGGATTAAATATCATCTGTGGGACTCAGTGAAATTCAACACTCTTTGTAACTTGTAATGAGAGTCTCTACGTGAGGTGGAAGGAAGGTCTACAAGGGAGAAAATACGAGTATAGAAGAGATGGGTACAAAATAATTTTTTTCATTTTTAAGGAAAAATAAAAAAAATTTAGCATGCAACGATTTCTTTTACAGATCATTTTAGAAAAGCAATCGTTACAAGCTCCATATTTTTCTTTTTGCCCTTTTTAATGTTGAAATCCAGCAACGACCCACATCCTAACTGAAAGTGCTCAATAGCTAGACATTCTAGACACATAACATTCACTAGTCCAAGGCAACCGTATTAGAGTAAGCATATTTACAATTGTTATTCTTGAAACTCCTTGATTAGAGAGAGAGAGATCGGACATCAGCAAATTCATTGCTCGTTTCCAATGCCTAAGATGCACTGTGCTAGATGAGTCAAATATGGTTCTGCTTGGGAACTACTGCTTAGTATTGGTCCAAGACTCTGAAGCTCCGAGTTGAATTCCTTCTCGAATTTGCTGCAATTTACGTGCGAGAGGAAGATGTTAAAAAGCGAGAGAAAAAGAGTAGTTTGTGGAACTGAACATGTCGGTTTCCACAATTTTAAACTTACAGTATAGCCTCAGTAACATTTGTATTGCTAGAACTTAGTTTAAGAGCATGAGATGGGCTCCGCGACTTCGATTGTTCGGTTTTTTCAAACACATGTGAGCTATCCGATGATTCCTCTAGGCTTGGAATGTCAATGGAAGAAGATATCAACCACTGAGTTGCAGCAGCATACTGGAGGCAGAGCAATTTCAGCTTCTCCACCTTCTGCATTTAGATAACTCACTAATGCCAGTCAATTATAAAATGATGAACCCTAAATCCACTGCAATTTAGTTGGTAACCTCCCGTTCAATAGAGCTATTTTCTAACCGCTTTAAAGTACACTAATATTTACTCCAATTCTGATGAAGGCCAAGAGACAAGTTTGTCATGAGGATGAAATTGTAAAGGAGGATCCACAAGAAACGATGTGGAATACGGTGACCGAAATATGTTTCCAACCAAGAAAGACTACGATTCTAAGTCAGCGCCAGTAATTTAAGTTAATGAAATGATAAAGCTGGAATCGTCACGTTCCAAATGGTTAAAATTTGATGATAAGATGTGCCATTTAACATTATCTGATATGCTTCAATCTCTTTATAGGTGTAATTAGCATTTATGAATTTGAAGTTTACAAATGCTTAAGATCCTTTTCTAGAAAATAAAGGAGGATTTCCTATCATGGAACCAATTAGTGCGCATGGCTGGAAATCATTCCAAATCCTGATGTGGATAGAATTCAATGCATCACGAGAATAATTTGTTATTATTATTATTATTTAAAAAGGACCTAATCCATATTTGTGGTTCCAACGAATAGATTTTGTTCTGCTGTGCTCCAAAATTCAACCATTAGCGAATCCTAATCTCTCATTATTCCATATTTTTGAACATAAATACTATACAAGCACTCCCAAGTTACAATAAGCAGCCAATACTAACCTTGAGTAATTCAGGCAGAAGCAGCAAACATTCTCTGAGACACTTGTCCAGGAAAAAGTCATGGTGCTGGATAACCTGCTTCAGAAAGAACCTTGTAAGACGCAGCTAGACATATGCTAGCCGAAGAGCTTTACCTATCAAAACCCTAAAAAATAACGTTTTCAATCTAAAAGCTGGAATAGGATGGAGGGGAAGTGAAGACTGGACCTCATCTATACTCTTGGCCGTTTGAAGTCTATTATGCATCACATGCCAATTCGGTTCAAGAACCTGAAGAGAATAAATACTCTTAGTCAAAGGCTTTGAACCAGTAGAACTTGAAGAGGAAACCATATGCAGGAAAGCCCTACATAAGATGAACTTCAGATCCTGTTTTGGACAGATGTAACATTGCCTATATCTCAAAAGGAGAGATTACATAAACTGGCAGTTCATGCATGACGAGTGTCACATTCAACTTTTGAAAAATCCCGCTATTTTGAAGTGACTAGTAGCATATATCCATGTTGTATCATGGTCTCTCGTATTAACCAAGCACGTTATTATGTTCACTTCCAAATTCTTGAGCAGCGGCAGAATAAAAGCAATCTCAAGAAGAAGAACAAATGAATAAAGAGTGCAAAAATTAAACGCACCTCAAATGTTAGATAGTGTAGAAGGCTGTTAATAAATTTAAGCATGCTGCGACAGAGCAATGATGACCTGGAAATGGCGGTTCCATGCATTTTAAGGCTACGGATTCCCTGCATATGTAATTTCAATAAACTAGACGAGAGAAAAACACAAGCACAAAGTGACCTTAAAAATATACAATTGAAAGAGCTTCTAGCACATACTTGATGCACTTGCCATGCCCCACAAAGTTGCCGATCCACATGTTTGCAGTGGAAAAGAAAGCGGAAAATCAACTGGTACTTAGCTAGGGCTTTTCTAGATATAACTATTGACAATGGCCATCGAACCTGAAAAGCCAAAAAAAAAAAAAAATGAAACGCATATATGTGGAGAATAGGAAACACAAATTGAGGACAACCACCTAGTATGTTTTTCTGATTAAAATACACACATATATGTAGAAAATATAGAAAAAGAAAGTCCATTGCAAAGAGACCTTGTAACTCAAAGAAAATGTCTCAAGGCCAGTTACGTTCACTGGTTCCTCTAGATCATTACCATTGGGAACTGTTCTGCTGTTTTCAACGTCTAGCGTCCCAAGTCTTTTAAGCAAAGAAGATGTTTCCTAAAAACAGAAAGATAAATACGAAACTAATGAACTTATGAACATAAAACTATTTACAAATAGGAGAATCGGACATTTACCACACAACATGTTAAGTCCTCATGACAAGGATCAGCTGCAGCTGCTGTTGTACGCAATGCAAGGTCGAGCAGAGACTTTAGCCAAAAAGTTGGTCGTTCAAGATCTTATTTACTTCGTATTAACGGACAAAATTTTTAAGTCAGAGACACCTGAGGAGAAAGGACCAAACCTGCAGCTTCTCCACAGAAATATCGTCAAGCTTTTTTGTAAGCTCATCCTTAGCGATATCCATGAAATGGACCAAGAAATCTCCCTGCAATACATATCACCAGTTAAGTATCTGACTCATAAGAATAATAATCCCATCCAACAATTAGAATTTCATTAAAAATGAAACATAGGTAGGTTCCAGTTTGTTGATAATGCATCATAGTCTAGTTGATATATATTCTCCGGTCTAGTGTTTATGAAAACAACATACCTGATCAAGCAGAAGGTAATGCTTTATAGATCGCAGCTTTCCCATAAGATCATACTATAACAAAAACAGTGTGATGATCATAGGAAAGTAGTCAGTAACACAAAGTGCCATTAAGATAATACCATATGACCACAATCATCCGGGAAAACTAGAAAACCATGAATATAAAAGGGAAAGAATTGAAGGAAATAAACCGAAGCTCACCTTTTCTTTGATGAGATTTAGGAGCTCGCCACTGGCAAAGTCATAAGCAGATTTTATACACTCAAAATAATGGTGGTTGGTGCCAAAGCTTATTAATTTTGAATTTTCTGATACAGGGACCTATCAATAAGCATGAAGTTCAATTAATAACATGAACTGATATAGGAACATGGCACAACAACCCACCAAAACAAACAAAACAAAGCTGCAATGGATACACAACAGAACCTGAACGTGATGCCCACATTCTCTCATGACGTTTAGATATTTTCCCGTCGTCAAAATTGTCCCAGCTATATTTGCAAGGAAGCTAGGTATTCCATCCTTAAGACTGTAACGCTGTCTCCAATACTTGGCATCATAATCTTGAGTCAGGCTCTCCTGTAAGATCCTAAAACTGTAAGCACCAAAAGACTCTTTGCTGTGTGCAACTTGATTGAAGACAAGTTACCTTTTGAAGAGTTTTGTTCTCAGCAATGAAAAATTCACCATAAGGATCATTGATTACCCCATCATAGACCCACCTGAGAATTTTTGTTTTTCCATACAAGCAATGAAACCCATCAATATGAAGTGTAAAATATGATACAAAAGATGACAGTAGAAAATGGTCAAAGTCAAGAATTCCCAAATAAAAGAAACAACATAAAGCATAATGGTTCCAGTGAACAATATGATATTGTCAAAATGCTATTCCAAGTGACACTTGTGTTGCTCTAGTAATCCTTTAGCCCAAATCTCCATGAACACAAAGGTTAATTATTTCAACGAACTTTCCAGAAAAGATAATGTGCAAGTATGTCAGGCAGGGTCCATTCAGAGTATTCAAACTCTACTATGAAAGTAAAAGCACACACTTCTAATCCAAAGATTTGAGCGAACTTGCAAAGTGCACATGAAACATTGACATTACACTTGTTAAATGTACCTCTCAATATGCTAAGGTATGCATTGCTTG
This sequence comes from Artocarpus heterophyllus, assembly GCA_025403435.1. Classification (NCBI taxonomy): domain Eukaryota; kingdom Viridiplantae; phylum Streptophyta; class Magnoliopsida; order Rosales; family Moraceae; genus Artocarpus; species Artocarpus heterophyllus. The sequence continues at coordinate 18,649,938 of CM046338.1, forward strand.
CACATTGTGCCATCTTTTCTAGCAACGACCTGACAGCGTTATCACCGGCCATGGCCTTAGCCTGAATATTATAAGCTTAAATCAGTTAGCAGAAACAATAAAGGGTAAAAAAAAATGTTTTTAAGGAAAGGTGGGGGCAATATAGTGACTATATTTTCTTAATAGAAGAAACAGGATGTATTGAATGTCAAAAAAGAATACAAGAAAGGGAAGGAAGAAAATTCCTCAACACACTAAAAGAAAAAACAAAAGAAAAGCTACAAACAGGGAGCCCAACCCCTAACTAAGCCCGAGAAAATTGGACTGCCGAGTCTCTATCAGTATACCCACAAAAAAACCCAGTATTTAATTTTATCCCACACTACAGAGCTACATTCCTTATCCTCATCAAAATCCTATCCTTTCTTTCTAACCAAATAACCCAAAAAAACCTCCTAAAATGGCAACTTTCCACAGAAATTTCCCCTAGGACTAAAATGAAGCGGTGGGGAAGCGCCAAAAAAAAAAAAAAAAAAAAAAGGTATTCCTTGCAAGTCCTAGGAGTAACCCAAGAAAAAAACTGAATCCATTTGAGATTATAATTAAACATAGCGACTATCCAAAAACAAAAAAAATTACTAGCATGTAGCATTTAACCTGGCTCTGCAATAGATTAAGAACTTCAGAGCCTACAAAATTGTTAGCGGAAGCCTTCTGTATGACAGTGGATAACGCTTGCATCGAACCCATCATTGGCTGAAACATACAGTAGAGAATCCCTCAGTAAACAACCTATAAATGCAAAATCATGTTTAAGGCAAGCTCAAACCTGACAGTAAAACCACAACCCTTGCAAGGAGAGTCTTCCAAGTCGAAACTGGTGTTCAAGCTGTGCCACCATGGCCTGGTAATCCTAGAATAAAAAAAAGATAAGAGGCAACCATTCAATGATGTGAGAAATAGTAACTAAATCAGCAGAGTCGCTTCATCAGAGAAAGGTCATCCATAGAATAACTAATTAAATAAATTACCAACCAAAACATCAGATTGTATTAGAATTCAACATGTGATTTCTGTTTTGAATCTTTTTTTCCTGCTTAACTTTGATCTAAAGGAAACAATTGCATAGCAGAAGCAACAAGTTCAAACCTACACTAGTTGTTGCTAATAAATTAAGAAAATCTACATCTTAAACTTCAGACAGACAGCAGTAAAACACAACAATATATTATGAAAAATAAACAACACCAAACCTAATGAAAGACGAAATACAAAATGGCTTGCAAGAAAAGAAAACCTACTAGAAGCAATGCCCTAAGCGCAGCAGCAAAGGCATGGTTGACTAAGCCGTTGTTAAATTGTGACCTTGATTCAACAAATTGGTTGATCAACATGAAGCTCTCACTCAACGGAAACATCCTCTTTGCCAATTCCTGAAGTAGTATGTTTTAATCAGCTCAAACAAAGCTGAACTCATTTTGAAGTAAGAGAATTAAAAATTCAATAGTTCCTTGCCTCTATAAGCATAATAATCCATATTATTCACTCTACTTATTATAGTGAAATTATCAAACAAAGCCATAGGCTCTCAAATCCTCAGAATTTAACAATTTTAATACAAAAGCAGAGTTGAATTAAAAGAAATGTTTTTCCCACATTTTTTGCCACTGCAGCTTACTTAGACGGCAACCAATTCGTCCTACAATTGCAACAAAACATACATGAAATAACATTTTCAAAGTCTACAAGAATTCAAAAATTCAAAAATTCTACTAAGCCTAACCTGAAGGGCTAAATCCATGGATGCCTCAACCGGGAAGCTAAACTTAAACTCCTTTCCACGAACCCTTTTGATGGAAATGAATCGTCCTTCAATCCCAACCAGTACCGATAACATGTCATCAATGACAATAAGTTCCTGCATAACCAAATACACGCAATTAAAAACCAAAAAAAAAAAAAAAAGAAGCAATTTCACTTCTTCATTAGATTACAAAACTGGAAATTCTGAAAACTTGAAATTTGTATCTTAATTATGAAGACTTATTACCTGCACTGCAGCATTGTAACAGCCAATAGCTGTTTCCAATCCTAGACTGCAACAAATTGAAAAAAGAAAAAAAAATAAATCAATGTGCGAACTTTCTGGTCATTTTCCCCTCTGTTTTCATTTATCAAAACATTATTCTAAAGAAAAATTCTTCCTTGACGAATCCTCGAAAGAAATGTGTAGAATTGATCTGATAAATACCTAAGAGAATCAATGGCGAGGCCCTTCGTATCGGCGAAACGGGACGTCGTCTTGGTATCCTGAATCAGAAAAAACCGATTCCAAATTCTCAGAACTCGCAATGCGAGGAAATCAACAAAGCAGCAGTAGAAGAGTAAAGATTGAAAGGAAGTGAAAAGGCAAAATTGAGACCTGGTGAAATCGGCCGGTGAGAAAAGGCCTCTCGGAGTTCCAACGAGGAGTCACAGGGCACGATATTGTGGACGAAGAATTCTCCATTGGAGACGCCAAGTGACTAACAGCCGAAGCGAATGAAAAGCAGTCGAATCGATCGATGAGAACTGAGAATCAACACACCATAATTTTCCTTCTCTTTTTTCTTTTCTTTTCTGATGAAACAAACAAACAATTAAAAAAAGGAGGAAAAGAGGAAAAAGGAGCGAAAATATATATTTTCTAAAGGTTTTTTGAATTTTTGAATATTTCTAGAGGTTTTCTGGATATTTTCTTGACCATGATATGGTACGCACCGTATGGTACTCGCAGAAAATGGAGAGTTATTTCGAGGAAGGATTAATTATTAATAAAATAATAATGATAATAAAAGAAAAGAAAATAATAAATAATTTTACATAATAATAATAAAAGAAAATAATAAAAGAAAAGAAAATAATAATAATAAAATAAAATTTCCCACGGCTCCCCTATTTACAAAAAAGAAAATAATAATAATAATAATAATAATAATAATAAATAATTTTATGTGTTCTAGGAGAGAGAATGTTAGAAAAGAAGGATACATGGGTATGTAAATATATTAAAATTTGTCATGTTCTCAGAATAAAATATTAACAAAAAAATGCTTTTTTGTTATGATTTTTAATAAAACTTACTGTCTACTTGGCAGAACAGTTCAAACAAAAAAAAAAAATTGGTGTAGAAAATGTGCAAGAGATTTACAGTGTATACATTATTGATGGTGGTAACACATGTTATGTAAAGAAAGAGAATCGTTGAACAAATTAGCAAAAAATAATCCTGATATATATAATAGAGTATTTGGTAAACTAAGTTTTAACTTAAATAGTGTAAAACTCTTAAAAACTATAGTGTAAAATAAAAGTATATCATAGTATAAAGTTTTTATATGTTACAATACTTTTAATGTTAACTTTCAGTTCTAACTCACTTTTTAAACATAATGTGAGAATTTTAGTAAATATCATGTTTTTAAAACTTATTTTTTTATAATATCATCCAAGTTTGAAACTTACGACCCATTTAGTATGGTTTTTTGTTTATACTTTTAGTTAGTAGAAAAAAAAGAAATAAAAGTTGTAACATTTTAATAAGTTTTAGGAACTATATTTTTAAAAATAGTTTAATTATGTCAAAGTTTTTTATAGTAAGTAATAAAAATGTTATATTAAAGTTTATAGTATCTTATCAAAATTATATTAAATTAACCTTATTGTGTTCATGGGAAATGCCTTGCAAGCTATTAATGATTTTTCGTTTCTTGCATCATGTTTTGAGATAAATTTTTTAAATTTCTAACAAAAGAGAAAACATTGTGATAGGATTATTGATCATAGATTAAGGTATATAAATAAATTCGTTGTTTTATAAAGCATCTAATAAATTGAAAGTTTTATAATAGAGGAACCTTAATCATGAATATTTACTATTTTGCCCTTGTTTCAAAGCTCATCATTTTATCTCCTATTTTTTTTATTTTTCCATTCAAATAGACAAAATTAAGTCTATATGATTCACACATCGGTCACATATAAGGGAAAAATAAGACAAGTCTTGTTTCATATTTACACTCTCATTAATATTTTTTATCTACTCTCATTTAAAAAAGGTTTGTATGCATATTTCTTTTCAATATTATTTGTCAATGTCTCCTTATCTTTCATATATTACTCATCTTCTTTGGTATTCAAATTTAGATATTGACAAAAGACGAGTAATGCTTGAAAGATGAGGAGATATTGACGAATAATATCAACTTATTAAATGAGTTACACATTAAAACTGACAAAAAAGTGCAGGCAAACCCTTCTTAAATGAGAGTTTAGATTAAAAAAAAAAGAGAAGCAAAGACATTAAATGAGAGTGTAAACATGAAATAAAACTTAAGGGTAATAATATCTTATTTTTGTCATTACAGGCCATATGTGATGTGGGTTCTATTCTATCTATTTGAATGAAAAATTGGGTTAATGAGACAATTAACCTAATTACGTTTATTGAATTGAAATATGACTCTAATTTGTAAAAATTTTACAAATATCTTATAATGATATCATCAAAATTATTTATATATAATTATATAGTGTAATATGTAATATCATTAAGATAATTACTATATCATTAAGGACATTTTTAAGATATTTTGAATATTGTGTTAGATTTTAATTTTATAACAATAATTTAGACACGTATTGTAATTTTTTCTAGAAAATTAGAAATTTAAGAGATAAAGTGAAGAGCTTTGAAAGTTTAGAAGCAAAGTGGTGATTTTTAAAATTTAGGGGCAAGTGAAGAGTTTTACATGAGTAAAGTGGTAATTTTTAAAATTAAAAAGACAAAATGAAGAAGACCTTAAACTTTTAAAAGTACTCCTAACATAATTTCTAAAAAAAATGTTATCTCTTAAAATAAAATATGTTTACTTATTTTAAAAACAATAGCAAAGCCCGTTCTTGCGTGATTTTCTTCTAGCCTAATCGACCCTACACCAAATCGAATATCCTGCATTTTGTCATCTTCTACATGTTGACAGTCACTCCAGCCGTGTCAAGGTGGGTACGCTAGCCAATCGGAGATTACCATGTTGGCTAGCCTGAGCTGTATTTGCCAATTGATCGACGTTATCTTGCTCATATTCTTATGAAAGGTATAATTCTTAGAAAATCTATACATATCATCATGTTTAGTAGAAAAGAATCTTTTTAAAAAGTTCAGAAATGTTCTTTTTTTTGTGTTTGGTTGTGCATATAATCTATATATTTTTTAAAAAATAAATAATTTCGAGTTTCTAAGGCTAATTAGGAGACACAAAATCCCCTAAGAATCACCAATGCAGCGAAGGCATGTCAACTTATTTATTTATTTTGGCCTTAGATTATTATTTATGTATAGTATGGATCCTCAACCCAGGCATGCACAACAAAAGAGCTCTTTCAGAAACACCAACCAAAATCTCCCAATAGTTTTTCAACAACACTTTATTATTATTATTATTACTACTACTATTGTATCTTGCTAGTGACCCAGTAGCATTAATTGATTCAATAGGTCCACATTTAAGGTCTCACATCTAATGTGTTCCACTTTATCTTTGTGGTTTCTGTGGTTTTTTTTTTTTAATTTTTTAATTTTAAAAGCGTTTCTATTTTAACCAACCGGTGGAGGACTAAACAACACGGAAACAATTTTCAGTCACCTTTCACAGCCTTATACGCCGTAGTTGAATTTCGTCCGTCGGATGATCTTTTTGCTATTAAAAAATTCCTTGTCCTTGTAATTAACGTTCAAGATTCAGTTGGCTCTCTGACTGTATGAGTCAGAAGGAAAGGTCAATCCAACTGCTTTGTGGTCTGACTTCAGAGTCAGATGTATTAACGTTAAGGTAAGCTGTATCAATAAGAGCAATTCTGGAGTTACAACCTGCTAAAATTAGAATACTAGACTTTAGTCTAAAATTTATATTATATATTAATTTAAAGCTTAGAGTTTATTTGGTTTATAAATTTAAATAAAATTTTAAATTTTTATTAAAAAAATATTATAACAAAATAATTTAAACTGTAATTTAAATTACAAAATAAATATATCTTTATTATTTTAGTAAAATGAAAAATATTTTTCATATCAGTTACTCCGATCAGTTGCCCATCCTGTGTCAGCCAACTTCAAGTCCTCAACAATCGTCTCTTCCCAAGACACCCGTTAATCTAAGAGGAACGTTAGTAATTTTTTCTTTCTCATTTTTTTTTATTTTTTATATTTAAAGTCTCACACTTAAAATTTAAAATTTTATTTTCTTTTTAAGTAATAATATATCATATTAGTAAATTTTACGTGTCAGATTTTAAATATATAGTGTAAAAAAGTATGAAAATGAAGGTGTTGTTGGTATTTCCATCGGTAGAATCCTCTCTCACTCTGAGCTTCATTTCTCACTTGCCATCTCTCTCTTCTTTCTTATCCTCCCTATTCCCAATCATCGTCCTCTCTCTTACGAAAGAAAGAAATAAAAACCTTAAACCAAAGGAAATTCAACCCAACCTCAATTAGCTTTCGGAGAACCTGGAGTTTGAAGATTTTGTTGAAGATCCAAACTAACAACGTTCAAATTCAAGGTCAGGATTTTTACTTTCAACCTGAGAGGTTTACGATGTTTTCATGAATCTGAGGGTTGTATGCTTTGATTTTCCATGTGGCTTTTTTGAATATTGGTTAGAAGATGGTAGTTGAATTTCATGGTTAAAAGCTTTGAAATCGTGATGAAAATCCATGAGATCGTGAAAGTATTTGAAAGGGGATTTGATTCTCCTTTTGTTTTATTTAAAAAATTTATCTCTGAGAATTCAATTATAAATTTTGGATTTGAGCTTTGGAAAAACAGGTTCTACCTCTGCTTTGGTATTTTGTAAATTTGAAAGTTGATGTCATTTTGAATTCAGTTCTACTGCAACGGATTTGTTTTTTTTTTTTTTTTTTTAAGAAATTTGTTTGTTTTGTGCTGATGTACTACCTTTGCAGTGCTTCTGTATTTTCTTTTCTTAATTTATTTATCTATACATGGAGTTGGTTTAGAGTATTAAAAAAGGGTTAAAGCCCAGACTGATTAAAATAAGGCTGGCTAGAGATTCCACCAATGCCCCTCTGTTTCCCTGATCTCAGTTGTTCGTTTTCTTAAAATTTAAGTTTTGTGATTTTTTTTAAATGGGCAGATTCTATTATTGAGTTTGGTTTATTAGCTTTGTATGAAATTTTACATGAAGTTTATCCAATTTAAAAGACACACTAATAAATTTTAGTTTACAAAGTGAATACATGATCCTTCGTTTAAAAGGATAGCAGAACGATTAAGCAGATAAGAGCAAACAATAGGACATCAATGGTGGATTCAGTACATTTTTATGCCACAAGGTAGGATCTTTGTTACCCCTTTCTTGTTAGCCGCCATTTGTTTCTTAAGTTTTTAGCTAATTATGTATTTTTAAGTAAAAGAATTCACAAAATAATTTTTTAAATCACGGATAATTAGAAATGATATTTTCTGAAAAATCGTGATTTCAAAAATAAGATAGAGTGTGGCTTAGAGGATTTTTTTTTTTTTTTCGAGGGGAGTGGCCCTTTTCACACACTCCCTCTATGTCTAAAATTAATGTACCCACACATATATCATCACCATTTCAGTACCAAACAAAGAGGTCTTTAGTTGTTTTTTGCTTTCTGATCTGAAAAAGAAGGAAAAAGACAATACAAACACACATACACATATACATATATATAATTGGTGAGGGATTGCCTTTCTCCTCTCTAATCTACCTCTATCTTTTGCCCTTTTCAATCTGATAGGTCCCAGATTGTGAGATCTCTAAGTGGTTTTTACTTTTTCTGTGTAGTTGGCAAGCGATCTGAATTCCTTTTTTAGTTTTTGAGCAATTACGATTGGATTTTTGGAAATTTCAAGTTGATTATTAGCTGTGCCACTGTTAAAGTTTGTTGATTTAAAGTTTTGTTCTTTTTTTTTTTTCTGGTTTTTGTTTTTATTTGTTTTGTTTTCAAAGAACTGAAGGGAAGTGTTGGAGTTAAATTGGCTGAATTGGATAGGATTACTAATGTTTTACGCTTCCTTTTATTGTTTTACAAAACGGTAGCCGATCTTTTTAGTATTGTTTCTCTATTGTTATGCGTTTCCATAAGTGTCCATGTCTCCTTCTTTGATTCCTGACCCTGCCTTGTTTTTTTACTGGCCTGACACGCATATGGCTTTGGTACTCTGCCAAATGCCAGTTGACACTCGTCTCTATGTGCAACAGTCAACTTGCTCTTCCAATGGAGGTTGATAGCGAAGATGAGAACAAAAGAAAATGGATCGTTGCAGTTCTACGGCTCCAATTTGTGTCTTCAAGTTCAACTACAAATTATTTCAAGGTGTATGTTTTTGGTATGTCTTATTTAGTTTTTCATTTTACATATATGCTATTGTATGCTTAGAGATGCAACAATGGACCAAGGCCTATAGATCGGTCCAGGCCATCCTGATATAGTGATGGGTTGGGTTCACATAACCCATCACTATTTAAGATATGACCTAACCCATAAATATTGGTGGATTGAGTTGGACTAACATGTATTAACCCATGGGTCAACCCGACACAACTAATGAAAAATCATGGCCTAGGTAGGGCTTGGGTCGGGCCAGGCTGGGCCAACACGTCTAGGCCCATAATGAGCCAACCCATCCTAGCTCATGTAACACCTATATAGGCCCACAATGAGCCGATCCATCGAAGGCCTATTGTAGCTTAATTTTATTTAAATATATATAAATTTACTTATATATATTTTTTCATATTCATTCATGGGTGAACATGGTGAAGTATAGCCTCTCCAACAGAAGGCCTCACACATCACATCATGACAAACTTTTTTTTTTTTTTTTTTTTTTTTTTTTTTTTTCTTATAGACATGCTTCACATCACAACACAACAGGCCTAGCAAGCTCTTTTTTTTTTTCTTTTTTGTTCTTTTTTATTTTTATTTTTATTTTTTGCTCGTAGGCTTGCTTTATTTTTGAGAAACAAAGCTGAGACTCAGATACTAAGTCTGTAGGTCATATATTATCATATTAAAATACTATACATATAATATATATTATTTAATAATATAAGAATTAAATATTATATAATATATACATGCATGCCATATTCACCCATGAGTGAACATGGCATTAGATTTCCTTCATGCAATTATAAAGAGGGCAGGTCTAACATAGAGGCTCAAAAGGAAGGTCTGCAATGTGCAAAGCTAATTTTAAGTCTTTAGCGAATTTTCTAATTAAATTATATTTGAAAGAAAAAATTTAAAAAAAATTAAAAAATAAAAAAATAAAAAAAATTAACAAACTTCTCAAATCTTATGTATTGTCTTTTTTTTTTGTTTACTTAGAGTTCTTTAGAAAAGAAAAAAAAACTTGAAGGTATAATTTATTTCATTTGTTGCTTGTTAATTTTTTTATTGTTATAAGTTAATTTTATTGTGTTATTATTTCATTTAATTTTTATTGATAATGTTACGTTAATTTATTGTTATTTTTTATTGAAGCAATGGCATCATCACATAGAAAGAGAAGCAACGTTTCAAATTTGGTAATCAATGAAGAAGGCAATTTGATGATCCACTTGAAGAAATTGGAGCTGAATCACTATCTCAAGTTGGTGGCTCCTTCGAAGTGACTCGTAAAGGCAAAAGAAAGTGTAACGAACTTCACCAGTTTGAAGTTATTTTGATCTAGAAATGCGTACAAACGAGAAAGATGTAATAGAAGAACTTGCAATTTACCAAGTGTGCAATCAAGACTACACTGGTAAATCCTTTTTCGCTACTGGTCACTGAGAAAGGCCTCGCAAAAAGTGCAAAGGTAAGCAATGGGTAGGTGGTGTTGATTGTCATCAACAAACACTTCAATTTAGCTCTGATGGTAGTGTTACCAATTGGTCATATGACCAACAAAGAGCTAGAGAATGGCACACCTGATATTTGACTGATGCTCAACAACCAATTAGTCTTGCTGATGATCTGACCTTTGAGGAGTACATTCAAAATGCTTATAATCTACAATATAAGCGTGTTTTAAGAACTACGACAAGAGTGGATACCATGAAAGTTTTTCATTCAATAGGGAAAATTTAGTAACTGAATTTAGTTCATTCACTGCATATGTTGCATGCACATCTGATTTATGAGAAGATCGCATCAAAACCAGTTATATCTGTGTAACTGCATATTATATGGATAAAGATTGGTCTTTTCAGAAAAAAAGGTTAATTGTTTTTCGACCAATGACTTATCCGCATGATGCCAAGGCCATTCATGATGTCATCATAGAAGTTTATGATTTTTTATAGCATTAAAAAAAAGGTTTTTAGCATCACATTTGACAATGCATCTGCTGATAATATTGTTATTAACATTTTCAAGACAATTTTGCGACCACGATATGGCGGAACACTTTTTCACAAAAGATGTACTTGTCCTATTATTAACTTGTGTGTTCAAGATTATATGAAAATTTTCAAGGTTATTTAGAAATATTCAAATGGCCTTGAGTTATATATAGCAAATTCTAGCTCTCGAATTGAGGAGTTTGTTAAACTTTGCAAGAGAACAAGTATAAAACTTAGAAAACTTCCTACTGACGTGGGACAACAGTGGAATTCAACATATTTGATGCTGAATGCATGCATACCATACAAAAAGGTCATAACCACGTATTACAACTTGAAGAATTTAACTAAGCTGCTTCAAGAATTTCATTGGTAAATTGCTTCATGCTTTTACAATTTCTTGAAGGTTTTTTTATGAAGTCATTCTCTAACTTTTGGGTGTGCTATCCCACCTCTCTTCATGCATCACATAAATTATACGGCATCGCTAATACCTTCAATATACATAGAGATTTTGACATGTTTAGGGAATCTGTTGAGTTCATGGAACAAAAATTCAAAAAATGGTGGAAGTGTGTTTCACCTTTGTATTACTAGCCGTTGTATTAGATCCAAGAGTTAAATTAGCTGGTGTTAAATATTTTCTTAAGGGTATAAGGGAAAAACTAAGGGTACAATCTGATATCATAACCATTTAAAATATGCAAGCAAAAGTTAACAATATACTTACTGCATATAATGAAAAATATAGAGGAGGCCAAACAATATCCCCTACACCTTTAGCGAGTACTATTTATACCACATGGTTCTTCTTGGGAAAGCTACATTGAATTTGGTTTTGGTGCATCGTCTACTTCTTCAGCATGCAGTGAATTGAAAAACTACTTGGAAACAAATTTTGCAGCATTCATTTTCAATGAGTAAGGCAGTGGTCATGATTTCAAAAAGTTTAGTCTTTTGTCATTTTAGAGATTACAGTTAAGAACTTTTCTTATGCTCTCTAGAATGACTTGTGATATACTAATCATACTAGTATCCACAGTTACAAGTGAACAAGTATTTAGTTACAGTAGTAGAGTACTTGATGAATAGCGTGCACGTATGAGTGACTCGATATTCTGGTGATATTAATGTGCATTAAATATTGGGAAGATGCTCGTAGAAGAAACCAACAAGTTCAAGATGATTAGTTTGATGACTTTGAAAATTTGAACTTTTTTATACTCCAACTAGGAGTAATACGTTGTAATTATGAACAATATTTATTTTTTATGTTTTTATTATTTTTTTATTTTTTAGTAATTTTGTAAATATTTTATGTATAATTATCTTGATTGTACTCTTTTTCCTTACTAAGGTTTTGTCCCATTGAGTTTTTTTAGAAAGGTTTTTAATGAGACAATCGTAAATAAATTTCTCTTTTCATATTTCCATTGACTATTCAAACTTTTATATTTGTTAACTTGTTTAAAAATTTAGAAACAAAATAAAAAAATTGAAAATTGCATGCTTAGATGGGTTGGCCCATATAAACCTATGATGGGTCAAGATGGGCCTAAGCATCCCAACTCATAGATGGGCTCGAATGGGCCAACCCATTTAAAGCCCACGGCACGGCCTCACCTAGCCCACATAAAATTAGCCCGTAGCCCATATAAAATTAGCCTGTGGTATAGGCTGGGTTGAGGTAATTCTTATATGGGCTAGCCTGGCCTAGTCTACAAAATTCGTGGGTTGGGCTAGCCCTATCCACGACCCACGTGGGCCGAAGGAGAACGGGCCGAGCTGGGCATTCTTGCATCTTTATGTGTGCTCTTATAATATTAAGTAAATAAATTATTAATCATTAGTTTTAGAGATGGATTAAAAATTAGTAAAAGAAATCTATGTTGGTTTTTCTCTATCTTCTCTTAGGTCACTTTCTTTTTCACTTTTCTTTCTTTACCTTTGCTTACGCCTTCTTTAAACTTCCTCATTTCTATTACTAGAAATTAGGCCTTTAGCGACAACACTAATAGCGATGACAGGTGTCATCATTATAAATTGTCGTATTTACGACGACGTGTAGTCGCAAAAACTAATAGCAATGACAATGAGAAAAGTCGTCGCCAATGATAAAAGCGACAATGTGTCATTACATAATGTATGTATTAGCGACAACAAGTTATCACAAAAAATTTAGAAAAATATCCTTCATATCATTGAAAATCATAAAGGTGCCAAAAGGCACCATGGTGCGAGCAAATTACATGCCAATTGACCGATATTTGCGACGATATGTCGTTGCAAATGTCGGTGGAGTACAACTAGCTCTAAAGAGTCAGAGGTACCTATATGGAATTGTATTTGCGATGACATGTCGTCTCAAATAGCTATAATTTTTAACATTTTTGCGAAAAATTTTGGCGGTGGGTTTGGTGGTTTCTGAAAACTATTTGCGACAACATCAAAAAACTCTGTCGCAAAAAGCTTTTCCATAATCTTTTCCACTTGATTTCTTAAAAACAATTTTCAAAGTATATTAAATGGCGTCATTTTGGGGCTATAATTTGCGACAACTTTGGGATTATTTGCGATGACATATGTCGTCACAAAAATGTCTTTATATAAACTAGAACACATAACCTTTCTTTACTTTTTTTTAAGTTTTGCTTCGGCCTTCTCTCCGATTCTCTTATTCTCTTTGGCTGAAAGCTATCCCAAACCCTATAAAATTCCCTTTCTCTTCTATTTTGCATTAAGACCTTAAAATCTTCAAACAAGTTCAAAAAATCCCCCCCTCCCCCGCCCCCCCCCGGGGTAAAAATACAAAAAAACCCCAAATACCAAGCTTTCTCTTCCTCTCTCCACTGTTATTGCCATTCGCTGTCACCATTCTTCTCTGGTTGTTGCTACTTTTAATTTTCCAACCCCCGGTTTTAGAGGGTTTTGGATTGAGTACGTTGTTAATTTCTTTTGATGGTTTTATTTATGGATTGTGGTTATGTTCATGTTTATATAATATGACTGAAGTTATGTGATTATGCATAAATGTTGATAAGTTTGTAAAAATGTTGAATAATTTGAGCAATGTGAAATGTGGTTGTATTTGAATTGGTTTATGTTTTTTTGTTGGATATTGGATTGGTTATGTTTTTTTTTGTTGTTATGATGCTAAAAAAAATTTGAATTGGATATTATTGTGATGGTTATAATTGAATTGGATTTTTTTTTTTATGTTGTTATGATTGTTGTTGTAATGGTAAAAATGTAGAATTTTAATATTGGTGAAATTTTTATTATTTATATAAGTCAGTTAGAATTGTAAAGTTATTTTAGTTAGAATTATAATTTTTATTATTGTAATGTTCTTAGTTAATTAAGTTGTTTTAGTTTATAAGTTGGTCGTTGTTTTTAGATAGCTTATAAGTCATTTATAAGTTGGTCAAATTTTAAATTAAGTTGGCTCTTATAATTTTTAATATATTAAAAATAATTTAATTTATTGCAATATGTTATATAATTTAAGCAGATTGAAATTAAGAATTAATTAATTAAAGTATATTATATGATTTAGAATAACAATATGAATATTACTTAATTAAAAATATTAAAATAGTAATATTAAGATATTAAGCATAGAGAAAAGAAAAATTATATAAGTAATGTAACATTTACTAATAGAAAAGAAGTAAAATTCTCCTTAAAAATCATTTAAGAAAAAAATGTTTAAAAAATTAATTAACAAATATAAATATATTATTTACAAATAGAAGAGAAACTAAAAAAATGAAATTTCTCCTTAAAATTAATTAACAACTCAAATAAAATAATATAATCTATTATTTTATTTAAAAAGTAATTGATATGAAAAATCAATTTATTTAAATTATATGAAAAAAATTATACATAAGATTATCATAAAATTGATAAGATTTGATAAATTTAATAAAAAAATTATGCCTTATTCCTAATAGTGGTTTGATATGTGAGTGACTGGATAGTCACAAGAACAACATACGTGGGTACGCATTTATGTTTTCATCTTGCACATGCATAAAGTAATTTTGGACTTGTTCGAGGATCAGTACGTAGTAATCGATGCATGACTTATCCAGTTTGGACAGTTTGATATTGTAATTTACATGTTTGTCATTCAATTTCACTTGTGTCTTTGGTAGTGGTTTTAGTACGTCTTCCTTTGTTCTCCGGGTGCGTGTCTGATAGCACACTTAAGAGAATTAAAAAGAGATACTGTTGAAATTTCTACAGAAAAAGGCATTGTGGGATGAATGACACAATGCATAAATTATAATACTAAATGGGATAAGGCCTTACCCTGTAGGCTTGGAGTAAATGTGTTGCGTAGAATTGCATACATAAATACATTGACATGACTGAGTATTGTGTTTGTTATTATTTATAGTTGAAATGCTGATTGATAAGGGTTGGATTCATTTGACGAACTGGTTGTCAAATGACTATTAGGATGCTTTGTGTGCGTTTATTGAGGTCGCAAAGATTCATGCAAACTCAACTGGGCGTATTAGTTGTCCTCATATAAAGTATAGAAATCATAAGATGTTACAAGTAGAAACAGTGAGAGCACACATACATCAATTTGTTTTTGATACAACATGCACTAAATAATTCACCATGGTGAAGAAGAAGCGGTTTCAAATACTGGTTCAGTTGTAAATGAACCGATAGATATAGAAAATATGCATTAGATGTAGAAGATAAACAGTGAGATGCTTGCATTCATAAACGATGTTGTTGGGATTAGTGATGATCATGATATATTGGGTGAGACACAAGTGGATATAGAAGATACACAGTATGATGAATTCAAGGATCTTTTATCTGAGCTCCGAGTAGGATTGTATCTAGGCTGCACTGAGTATTCATCCTTGAATTTCTTAGTAAAATTGATTCACTCAAAAGTTCTATATAAGTGGACTAATGAGCACATGGAAGCTACTTTGAAGTTGTTGAAAGATGCATTTCCTGATGGAACTAGTTACCTACTTCTGTCGAAGAAGTTATTAAGTAAACTAGGACTGAGCTACTAGGTCATTCATGTATGTAAGTATGATTGTACTTTGTTTTGGAAGGAGGATGTTGGTCTACAAATGTGTCCAGTCTGTAACACAAGTCGTTGGAAGAATAAAAAGGGAACGAAAGTTCCATGGAAACTACTTCGTTACTTCCTTTTGAAGGATCGGTTGAGGCGTCTATATGCTTCCTGTCATACTACTAAGGAAATGATGTGGTACTTACGTAGGCGATTTAAAGTGGACATTATGCATCATCTAGTTGATAGTAAAGAGTGGAAGGACCTAGATGAAAGATACCCTGACTTTGCACGTGAACCGATAAATGTTCGATTAGGGTTAGTTGCTAGTGATTTCAACCCTTTTCAGGAACATGTCTTTCATACACTATGTGGGTGATGGTGATGACAGCTTATGATTTACCCCTATGGTTATGCACCAAGGACCCATACAAGATGTTGACCTCATTGATTCTTAGTCCAAATGCCCCTGGGAAAGATATGGACATGTTCTTAAGGCCTTGTGGATGAGCTAAAGAATTGTGGGATGAAAGGGTTGCTGTACATGACGCTGTTTTGAATATGTTGTTTTGGACGTGTGACTATGTTGCTCATGACAGTTAACGAATTTCCTGCTTATGGTAGTTTTTTGGGTTGAAGTGGTCAAGGTATTTGGCATGTCCACCTTGCAACGATGCAACCCCTCAAAGTAGATAACAAGTAAAAATTTGTTTTGTTGAGAATTGACAATTGCTTCCTATTACTTATAGGATGAGCAACAATAAAAAGTTTGATGGTAAGGTTGATCGACAACCTCCCCTGCCTCAAAAATCCATTAAGTAAATTTTGGCTCAGTTAGAAAAGGTTAGATCCAAATTTCCTGGTAAACATGAGAAGCATGGCGGTAAGAGGTGAAAGAGATATCAAATAGAGCTTAATTGGATGAAGAAGAGTACCTTTTGGGAATTACCTTACTGGACCTCGTTGTCGTTACGTCACAACTTAGATATTATGCATATTGAGAAGAATGTGTGACAGCTTATTAGGCACAATTCTAAACATTGACGGAAAAAGTAAGGATACATACAAGGCAGGGATCAACCTACAAAATATGATGGGGCATAAGGAGTTGCATTTGTATAAGGAAGTTGATCGTTGGATGAAACCATATGCAGCGTACACATTAACCCATAATGACAGTAAGAAGTTTTGCGAGTCTTTAAATGCAGTCCGGTTTCTTGATGGGTTTGCATCAAATCTGAGGAAAAACGTTATCAGGAGAACAATAAGATTACTAAGTTAAAATCACATGACTGTCATGTCATAATGCAGCTATTATTGCCAACTAGAATAAGACCATTCATGACAAAATCGATTGTCGATGTGATAGCATAATTAAGCAATTTCTTTCAATTGATATGTTCAAGAACATTGAGGATAAGTGATTTAGAGAAAGCCCGCCAAGATTTTGTTCTTATTTTTGCAAGTTAGAAACAATTTTCTCGCCAGCCTTTTTTGATATTATGGTTCATTTAGTAATGCATTTGCCAGAAGAAGCCATTTGTGGAGGACCTGTTCATTAAAGATGGATGTATCCATTTGAATACTTTCTTGGATCGTTGAAAAAATATGTCAGGAATCGTGCACGATCAGAGGGATCAATTGCTGAGGCATATATTGTCAATGAAGCATTGATTTTTGTTCGATGTATCTAAGTGGCATTAAGACAAGATTTAATAGACTTGAGAGAAATTGGGAAGAGGATGAAGATTGTAACGTCAACAAGATTTCTTCTTCAAATCTTGTTGTCGTCCAATTGGAAAGATGAACCCAATCATGTTAGATGATCATCTATAGAATAAAGTCAAGTAGTACATTTTACACAACTGTTCAAAAATTCAGCAATACATCGAGTAAGCGTTACTCTAAATTTCATTCCATAGTTGTGCCAAATAGAATTGTATCACTCACTCAAATTCCCTAATAAACAGTGACCATATGAAGGAGTTAAAGCATGGTGGTCGAACCAAATCATTAGATAACATTCAATCAAGGGAGTTTCCAAATTGGTTTCGTAATAAGGTATATCATTGTTTTAAATTATATTAATTATAACTTTTATGATTATTATTAACTTCTAATAATTATTTACTATTAGCAGATGTTTAATCTTTGAGAGCAAAATGTATTTAAGGCGACCGAACAATTGGTTTTGCTTTCATTTGGTTCACGCTTCTCTCTTAGAAGCTGTTCTAGTTTTTTAGTAAACGGAGTCAAGTTTCTAACAGAGAGGCGGGATATCAATCGAAATACCCAGAATTCTAGTATTTGTATTCGTGGACTAGATAATCAAACATATTACAGAGTCTTGGAGGAGATTTATAAATTGTCATATATAAATGACAATTTTGTTATTTTTTTTAATGTAAGTGGTTCGACACTTTTCCAAAAAAAAAGAGAGTTCAACAATACAAAAATAGAACAAGCATTTTTGTTAAGGACTCATGGTACGAGAAAGAATAATTCATACTTGTATTTTAAGCAGAACAAGTTTTCTATGTAGATGATTTGTTTAATGATCCGAGCTAAAAAGTTGTTGAACACTTTAGACATTGGCATATATGAGATTTTCTAAAAGTGGATGTGGACGACGTGATAGTAGTTCAAGATACTGAATCTACAAATGTTGACTTAGTAGTGGAACTACTAGAGATTGACACATTGACATGGAATCGACCTATTGTATTATCTAATGTTGTCACATTTGTTGTTAATGAAATATTGAAAGACAAGTCCCTCGAAGAAGATGATGACTCAAGAAAAGAGGATGAAACTTTAGATGAGTACATTGATGAGGAAGGCATCTATTCTAAAGACGACGATGACATAAATGATGGTGGCGAGAGCGTAGACATGAGTAGTGACGATGAATAGAAATTATGTAACACACAAACAAACATTAATGTGTATATAGTATTTTTATATATGCTTGAATATGATATTAAACTAATTTTAACTTGTTAATAGGCATTAAGTCTGGTCTAGTCACTACTTGTGTTGGTGCATCAGAGGGAGCATATTCTCCACCTGATCTATATAGGCTTCTGTCGCACTGTTAGTCGGGTATGTTAACACTTAATCACAAAATTGTTAGCTTTATTTTGCCAATATTATATGATAAGTTAATATAATATTGAACTTCATTGTCTCTGAAATAAGAACCTCTTAAGGAAGGTTTGAGGTTCGAACCATGAGGGACGCAAAATAAAACCATGAGGAACCAGTGGGTCCTAGAGGGGACAGTACGGATGAGTGGGGCAACACAGTGGGATGGTGACACGTAACGCTGCTGTGGGACCACAATAAGAGCCAATTATGCCGGGGGTGAACTACGACCTCATGGGGGCTTGAGTGGGGCTAGCCGCCACAGCTTGCCCCTTTCATTCGACATCCTCCTACGGCCATTTCACCATTCTTTCACCCTCCTTTAACTATTGAGCTTCTATATCCTGTTAGGGAGGAGATACTGTTAAGGTACTCCTTCAACCTTATTTTTAATATTAAAATAATGCCTAAATTAGTGTAGAGAATTTGGTGAGGCAGAAAGATGATATTGTTGTTGGAAAAATACTACGCAACAGAATTTTTAAAATTTTTATATTAGAGTATTTTTCAAAACACAAGTTTGACATGCTATATGCATAAGTTAACCAGATCTTACTAACCTTGTAAATGCCAAAAAGCTTCCTCAATCAGTGAAGAGAAGTAACGTTCCAAAAGGACCTCAACCAACTAGCATTCTTTGCTATTCTCTATCCACGATCAGAGTAAGTGTAGGCTTACACGTACAGCTCCTCCATCAGGCGACTCTCCTTCTAACCAATTGAGAGGACCCAAAGCTAGTGTTCATGATTTGTAAACAAGAGCTTTCAGGAAGTTTTCAGAATCTCACCAGCAGAGTATCACTCTTAATCTCTCAATTGATCTAAATAATAATAAGACTCACTCTCCTTTTACAGAGGTTAGGCCTAAGAGTCAGTCCTTATCAGATAAGGCCTCAAAAATTTGAATCAGAATCAAATTCGAATCAATATCTGATAAAATCCAAGTGAAAATGCGTGATCTTTTTATTGCATAGTCGATATGCCGATATGTTTAACCGGCATGCCGAACTTGCTTATCGGTAGGCCAAACCTGAGGATCGGCATGCCGAGCCTACAACAAAAATCTTAGTGAATCTTTTATTTCCACCCGAGATTCCATAGGGTAAAGTCTCAGTTTTAATTCAAATAACCTAATATAAAAGTTATCTAATTAAAACAACTTTATTTAGATAATCTCTAAAAAAATAAATAAATTTATGATAATTCTACAAGTTTACTGATAAATAGACAAGAATTATTCGATCCTAATAATTCAACAAGTTTATTTTGAATTAATTTTGTGACAAAATTAATTCAACCGATAAACAGACATGAATGATATGATTTTACTAAATTTTAGCTAATCTGATAAATCTAACATAAGTCACCAATTATTGGAAAAGCACACCATATCATTACAGGATTTTAGTGAGCTAGCAAAGAAGACCAAATGGACCTATATAGTTCAAGTTTTGGATAATTATGAAACCCAATATCCCAAATATACATTTCAAAATTATCAACTTCAACGCTACTCCACTAAAAGCTTGGAGTCGCACTCTCGAACTATATAGAATTAAGAAGCCCGTGTAGCTAAGTCTCCATGACATATCATAATGTATCGTATCCCTATAGGATTATCCATAATCGGCTTAAGAACAAGTTCTATCTTACCTTCCTGATTATTTTTATCTTACGTTCTATTATCTCACCATCGAAAAACTTACCATCCAAAGACGGTATACCATTTGGTTACACCTATGCATCCAAATGGTTGAGTACTCTAGTTTTTCAATTATAAAATAACACATATAAGAGGATATCACTACTCCTAAAGAGGAGCTATGGATTCTATATCTATAAATAACAGGTCTACGTATTATGAGTCATGCCTCCAATGTACCGGTATGCATACCACTATTAAAATGTGGGTGTCACCCTTTGGTACATCAAAAGACACAAGTCAAGACAACGAGCCCACTATTCATCTCAGGATTAAGATACAATACAAACGATTGTCTAAAGTGAATCGATATGTTGAGACAGAATTATAATCCAAATCAATTCACTTTATGTCCCAATCCAACACATAGTCACCTATGATAATGTGTCAATGTTTATATTTGTAGAGTTTACCTTCGATGGTCAAGACAAACCATCTCCTAATAGGGATATATACAACATAACAATCTTTATATGAATAAAGTGCCCAACTTTATTTCCTCAATTGCGGATCTTATGATTTGACCGTCACCTTAAGAATCGTGTCTTCCGCATAATCTGTCCATCATATGCCTAATTCTTAAAGGTTTAGACTAACAGTCTCAGAATATTGTTTGCTTAACATACATTCAACAAATATGAATGTAAAGAGGACAAGTTTTGGTATATAAATAATAAATAAATTCTTTATTGATAAAAATATCTCCAAAAACATATTACATTTTTACTTCTTAAGGCATACATGTCTAACAATTGTATATATAGTACTCTGGTATGAATTTTAGCTCCATATCTACTTTGTAATACTTATATTTTTATCGAATAAATTATATTTTCTATGTTTTTAGTCACTATTGTTAATGTTCTTATGTTGCCTAATTATTGCATAAATTCAGTCATGCTTTCTTTATGTAATTTAGTTGTGTTGCATAATTAATATTAATAATATTGAAATCATGGTTGTTTATTAAGTTGAGTTTTTACTACATTATAGACATGAGCTGACATAGTAAATACTTGGTAATGCTTGATTTATTGTCGATGTAGGATGGTATAGTGTATTCTTAAACTAGATAATGAGACGAGGTTCTGTCAGAATTAAAACAAAAATTTATTCCAATAAAATATATTAATTTTGATTTGTTCTTATCTTTTCTATCTAAAAATTATGTTAATTATAATTGTAGTGCAACGGTTATAATTTTCATAGTCAGTTTACTAAATCATTAGTGAGAGATGATTATTTTACTACTTTTTATAAGAAAACCCTCATTGCATTATAGCTTGCTATATTCTTGCTTCAAGTTGACAAATAGAAATAGTAAATGCGCTTGCAATTAACTAGAAAAGATATAATATCAAATGCTTTAGATAATTATTTAGAGAAAATTCCACATCAGTTACTAAATATACAAGGGATTCTTGAAGCTTCACTATTTTAATTTATGTTTTAAAATCTTATTTAAAATTGTTAAAACTATTTTTTCTTTAAAATCTCATTATAATTACCCATGCCTTTTTAACAATTAAATTGTCAAACTTTCAAATATAATTACCCTTGCCTCTTTAATAGTTAAATTGTCAACCTTTCAAAAACCTACCACTCTGTGAATATGACAACTCTTCTATACTACAAATGTCTGCATTTAAATTTAATCATTTTAGGTGATACAAAAAAATTTAGCGCCGTTGTCGGAGAGGTGTCATCACTTTGCCAGATTGCTGAATTAAGTAGAAAAACAGGTAAGTGATCTATCTATATCCTTTGTAAATATTACTTATTTGCATATTTTAATTAGTGAGTTTATTATTAAAAAAATTTAAAAAATTAAAAATTCAAAAATTAAAAATTAAAAAAGGGCAAATGCTTTTTACTCATTTTTTCTTGTTTTGGATAATGGAAAGTTTAGCGTTTTATCTTTTGTATTGCAAGTTTGCATAATCACAAAATTTATTGAATTCTGTCAAAAAGGCCTACCGATGGGACTCGACCCTATGACCATAAGGCTAAAACCCTTACATAAGAAAATTGGGAATTCTAAGAGTGTCCGGTGTGACCCCCAACGATGTGGGAATCTGATTAATCTAGCAATATTATTCAGCTTGAAATTTTTCTTTAAAAAAATTAAAAAAATAAAAAAATGTTTTGAGAAATTCGTTGACATTTTGTTGCAAGTTTTTCTCAAAAACACTTGGAACCGTTTTATAGTGCTTGGTGGAGATATAAGAATTTATTAGATAGGTTTCCTTATCATAGTTTTCTTGAGATTGTTTTTTAAGAATTTTCTATGATGGTTTAAGTCCTGAAACTAAAAATTGGATAGAAAGAACAGATGATATTACAACTTTTTATCAATTACCTATAAACAAACCCTATAATATGTTGAAAGATATGTCTGAGTATGATTATTGGAGATTGAATAGTTTTGAAACTGACTTAGGTTGGGAGAACAATTCAAGGTTTTTGGAACCTTGGTCTAAAATTTAACTTGAAATTTTGAAGTCAATTTTTGAACAAATTCATTAGATAGTTCAAATAGGGAGATTTTCAAAATCCTAAGAAAATACTTGGAATCTGTGAAGGGCATGTTAGAAAATGAAGAGGAATTTGTGGAACTCACCTATTTTGAGGAACAATCGTTGGGAGAGGAAGGTGACGCAAAGAAGACTTAGCTATGGAAAATGAACAATCATAACCCTTAGTCCTAGGTTCTTAATCTCAGTTGCCACAAGAGTTCCCAAAATACAATTCTTATCAAGATCCTTTGTGGCCACCACCTCCTTCACCACCTCTAGCATCGTTTTTAAGGACTTACGAAGAATGTAAAATGAGTCCAAGTTTTACAAGTTTAAATGTTTTAAATTTTACCAATCTTAAGGTTATATTTATACAAGACTTGTATGTGGTGTCTTTCAATAATTATTACAGGAGGGAGATGCTCTTTGATGATTGTCCATCAAGAGCGGAGTTGGAAGGAAGATTTGCTAGATTTAGAGCATCAAGCGATGGGAAAATACTTTCAAAGCAATATCTTTACCTTCCCTTGTTTGTAATATATTTTGTAACATATTGTTGTGTGCTATTTTGATTTTTTTCAACAAAAAAATGTTGAGATTTCTTTTGAAAATTGAAATTGAAAGGTATAAATTAAATTTATTTAGAATGGCTGAGTTACGAAGTTAAACTGTTTTCAATTTTCTCTTGAGACGCATTATAATGAGTTTGATTTTGTAATTGCAATTTGTTTGAATTTTTAAATAAAATTTTAATAAAAAAATATGTGTTTTGATTTTGCATTTTAATTTTCCTTGAAAAATCTTTGAAATTAAATTACTTAATAATTTATTTAAAATGGTTGAGATTAAGGAGGATATAGTCATTGTGATTAGTAAGTATTTTGCATTTGCAACCTCTTGAAACACGTTTTGAAAAATTTGAAAAATGATTTTAATTTCGAAACAAAAAAGTAAAGTCTTAGAAATCTGACTTTAAAAGACTCAGTTTGTAATATATTGTTGTGTGCTTTGTTAGTTTTTATTTTTGTTTGTTGAGTTTGTTACAGATCATGTCTGCAGTTGTATTGATTTAGGTAATATCTTTGCTGCTCTCACTATTCTTTTTTATATATTTAGGACAATGTATAATTTAAGTTGAGCGGAAAGGGTTGTGCTTCACTGTTGTACAAAATTGTGCCAAATTGTTTTAATTTTTACATAATTGTCTTTGTTTTTTGGCTCCAAATTTTATGTGTTTTGTAAAAATTTTTCCTTTTTGTGTGTTATTTTGTGAGTCATAAAATTAAAAAGAAAAAAGTGTGCTTTGTAGATATTATTTCCTAGTAATTAATGTGTTATTATTTTGTTTTTGAATTTCAAAATTTCATATTAATGTAATATCATTTTTCTATTCTTTGAATTGTCCAACGTTATGGACTCTCAAAGCTTTGGTTTTTTACGTGTTTATTTTTCAAAGTATTTATAAGTCATTCTTTTCACACACCATTGTAATGCTTAATCGTGGTGGTAAGTCAAAACTATGAATGTTTGAGTTTTGTTGTTTTGTGAATATAAACAAGTAAAGGCAGTAACATTTTTGAAATTAATTAACTAATTAATTAAAAATAGAAAGAGATAAAAAAGTGTAAATAAATAAAGTGTGTAATTACGTAAATTAATGAATAAAATTAGATAAGTTTGGTTTCGTAACCTCTTTAACTCGAATAAATAAGTTCTAAGGATGTTTCAACACCTAGTGCCTTAGGCCAATTGGATTGGGAGTTACTGACCTAAAGCTTGTTACATGAGTTATGGAGAAAGCTTATAGAAGCTAAACATTGCACTATTCACAGTTGTAAAGTTTGTTTACTTTTTGTATATATTTTTTAAGTTTCCGCTTTTAATTGTTCTAATTAATTAATTTAAAATATTGCTGCCTGCAGGAGTAATTTGAATCAAATAAACATAATTTTATTCTTGGTTATTTATGAAGCTTCACATTTATTCATTTTTTCTTTTTGCACTAAGTCTGGCTTGCATACAATTTGTTAAATAACATGTAAATTGTTCAAATAAAATTTTTGTTTTATTAGTCTATTTAGTTAGGTTAGTCAAATTATAGTTAGACAGTTTGCATTGTGTGAATATTCAGTAAATCGTTTCAAAATTCTATCGCTTTAATTACACAGTACTAACAATAAGCTGGTTGGAAGGTGTGATAAGACTGTAAAAGTATGCATTTTACAAGGCTTAAATCATTTATTTATACTTTTATCTCTCGTTAAATCCTCTAATTAATAGCATTTTTGTGTTAATAAGTATATTTGTGTCTTAATGTGTAAATGTGTTTAAAAATGTATTTTCAATGTGTTTTATGATTAATAATAATATTTTTGGTAATTTTTAGAGCTATTTCGATATATTTTATAATTGTTTGGCTTGTAAACAGTCTAAACCTTAATTAATATTAATTATACTGAAATCATGCATGTTTATTAAGTTGAGTTTTTACTGCATTATAGATATAAACTGACACAACAAATACTTAGTCTTTCTTGATTTATTGTCGACAGAGAATAACATAGTGTATTCTTAAACCATTTAATGAGATGAAGTTCTACTGGAACTAAAGCAAAAAGTTGTTCTATTAAAATATATTAATTTTAATTTGTTATTATCTTTTCTATCTCAAAATTATGTTAATTATAATTGTAATAACAACGGTTATAATTTTCAAAGTTAGTGCACCGAATCATTAGTGAGAGATTATTATTTGTTACTTTTTTATAGGAAAACGCTTATTGTATTATAGCTTACTATATTGTCGCTTTTGGTTGACTTATAGAAATAGTAAATGTGCTTACAAATTAATGAGAAAAGATGTAATATATCAAATGCTTTAGATAATTATTTAGAGTTAAAATTCTATATTAGTTACGAAATATACAAAGGATTCTTGAAGTTTCACCATTTTAATTTTATGTTTTAAAATCTTATTTAAAATTGTTAAAAATATTTTTTCTTTTAAAATCTTGTTAAAATCACCATTGTCTTTTCAACCATTAAATTGTCAATCTTTCAAAAACCTACCTTCTTGTGAATATGACAACATTGTATACTACAAACGTCTGCATATAAAGAATTATTTTGGGTGATATAACAGCCGACGACTGGAGGCGGATGGTGTTTCTTTATTTAAAAAAAAATATGTTGAAATCTGGTAGTTTTTACTTTGAAACCTAATAAATCTGGCACCTCGCGCCAGCGACCGGAGATTGTTGATGTTTCTTTGTTTTAACATAAATCAGATAAAATCAGTGTAATTGTATTGTTTACCTCCATAAAATGCATAGACAAATTAAGGTGGACATGGATAGGCTCTGCAGCAGAGCGGCATCCATAGAAACTAGCTGTTTGGTCAAGAAGATGATCATAAAATTGACCTCTTAATCCTGTCCAAGGTTTCTGCGTCCTCCAAATCAAAACGACGGTATGCTTAGTCCATGTGCGGGAAATATAGCCCTCTAGCAAAGCACTATATTGAATGTAGTTGACGATTTGAGCCTGCAGTAACATTTAGAACATATCAGTGGGTATCAACAATATAAGAGAATCCTAAGTAGAAAACAACGCGCTTTACCTTCATGCAAAAATCATCAAGATCCTTTGGAGTTCCATAAAGTAAAATCTGATCACGGACCTTGCACAGTTTTGAATGGGAAATGTATTTATGGTATTCCCAAATGGGGTTTGGAACTTCTTCTATGTGACCATTAGAAAGCTTAAACATTGGAATCTGCCATCCTTCTGGACGCATTGTTGCTCTGATGGTAGCTGCAACAGGCATGCCTACAGAACCAACCTCTATATTGAATACATGTAAAAATCATCTTTGAAGAAGTTTTCAGGATATTGGATCTCACAAGGACCATCAGTCCAGCCCCCCTTTCCATCTGCAAATCCATCCCACAAGGACGGGTACCGTCAAGATATTGGCTTGGATCCTTCAATCCCGAGGATGAATCTGTGGCGGACTTGACATTTTCATCTAATACATTTTGGAAAAATGGATGAAGTCTGGGGGTCATTTTCAAAGCTGTGTTGATGTCTTTTGGTGGGATTTGTTCACTTCCACCCACCCAAAGAGCAAGACTAGGATGGTTCCTAAGAAGCTTGACGTTGTCCCTAGCAAAAAGCAGGAAAAGATCATGGTCAGAGGACCATCTGGATTTGATACTGGGTCACCCCGTCATCAACATCACCAGAAATCCAAAACTCTTGCCAGACCTACAAAATTGAACCCGCTGCATAGTAGAGCATGTACCACTAACTTCACAGCCGAATTTAACACCTACATGGTAAAATAGAAACTGCATCTTTATTTGCAAAGCTCACTTTAGATTCTAGTCTAATTGATGCCCAGTAGAGTCAACTTGAAATATCATTTTTGTAGATTATGATAAGTCAAATTAAAGTACCAGAGAGCTGAGCCATAATACATGAAACATAAGAAA
Source organism: Artocarpus heterophyllus (assembly GCA_025403435.1). NCBI lineage: Eukaryota > Viridiplantae > Streptophyta > Magnoliopsida > Rosales > Moraceae > Artocarpus > Artocarpus heterophyllus. The sequence goes on from CM046338.1 coordinate 18,677,246, forward strand.
GTCATTATAAAGAATACCACTAATACGCCAGTTACAGGCGTTATCTTCATATAGTTCGGAAAAGTCTCAAGAAAATTTCAGGAAACATCAGGAAAGCAACAATTTTTTTTTGGTTTTAACCCTACGGCATAGAAAGAAAAGGAATAGGAAAGGACCAGATAAAACTGTTTTAAATTTAAAACGGATCAGTCGACCCAGTCTACGAATCTATTCTAACTATCAACGAATCCCAAGAATTTTAGGCGGGATGGGAATTATAATTCTTTCTACTTCTCGGGGTATAATGACAGACAGAGAAGCTCGACTAGAAGGAATCGGTGGAGAAATTTTGTGCTATATATGGTAATCTTTTCGGATATCCGAATTATATATGGAACTTTCATAAAAATGCAGATTTAGTTTATTTTTAATACTCTTACGTTGAAGATTGGTAATACTGATACGGGGATTTTATGACTGGAAGATCACAAGTCATTTGGAGTTATCCCTTCCCTACAACATCGAGCCCAAGAATATGCATGCAGAAGCAAGATCAGTGAAAAGAGGAGATGGAGGAAAATTGCCAGATGACCGTAAAGATCACAATTATAATAAAATTCTTGCCACTAAGCCAATCCACCAGCCCAACACCGGAGCATGTTAAAATTAATATCGGCATGAAACTCAATATCTATGCTGTAACGCTTCTTTGAAAGCCTAAGTAACCCATCTGATAATGTATATTGTATCTGCGGACCGGCAGGGATTGAGACACGTTGAGTTTGAAGATGCTAGACCAAACACACCCTATCTTCGAGCTCTGTTGTCACTTGGGTGTTCAAAGAGCACTCCGCAACCCAGCCACTTCTATTTACCAGCTCCATCGCAGCATGCAAATACACTTGTATCCGTCAAAGAGTGATGAAACGTATCTAGCAAAAAAAATGGTGTTACAAATCTTTGCAATGGGGGAACTACACTAAATGGGAAAATATTAACAAGTACTTGAAATTCCTTAATTACGTGATTGTCTCTGATTCACTTTCCTTATCATGATAACAAAACAAGGAAAATAAAGATTAAATAATGTTGTTGTAATGCCCAAAATTTATTAAATAAGATTAGTGTGTTAATTGGTGAATAATATGTGCCTAATTACAAATTAAGATTAATTTAATCAATTCTGTGTCATTTTTTTATTTAATTGCATTTACATTATTTTGTTTTGTTATCATAATTTTTTACCATTTAATAGATTGATTATAACAAATTTGGTATTTTGTATTATTTGTCAAAAATCAAATTTTAAAAAAAAAATATGCAACAACAAATTAGCAAATTCATTAGTCTTAGACACAATCACGTGGGATTCACCTTTGAAACTCAAAGCTTATGCATTGGAAACTCAAAAAACCACTCACAGCCGCCCCCACCCCACGTAAAGCACCACCCATACAAGCACTTACCAATCTTGAAACTCAGACAATCCCTTGTCAAACTATGTGCTGAACGTAGTTTTCTTATAAAAACCGTCCTTGTATTCAACAAAAGAATACCCAAAACTCAGACTTCCTTCCACCCTCACCTCACGTTTCTCTCATTCTGACCACAACTTAATCATCCATTTTCTTTCCCTCACTTACTTAGCGCAACCAAAATCAAAGAACATAGACAAAAATAACCTTCATTTTAGCCAAGAATAGCAGCTACCAAAACGTCACAAAAACGTTCAAACCGAGGTTAAAGATGTTTTTAAGCAAATTGAACTTACATTTTGAAGCTTGAGAATCTGATTGTATGATCAAAAATCATGTTCAAGTCTGACTTCTATTTTCAGCTAGAACAACTTTGTTTTTGAGCTTGTTTGAGTGAAATTTCATCTTGCATGCTATGATATGAGATTTGATGAGTTTAATGACATGTAATCTAAGTCTACAGAATCAATTCTATCATAAATTCGTGAATTATTTGGATTGAAACTGAATCAAAGTTAGTTTTTACATTTTTTGTTCACTTTCAGAATAATGTGTACATATGCATAAAAAATGATGGAATTGTATTGCATGAGTATGAAATTAGTTTTATAAGCTTCATATCATGTTTATGAATCATCTAGGAATGTTTAAATTGCATTAGAACATGTTTGAAATGAGTTAAAGTCAGATTGAAGCTTGGGTGCTCGAAATAGGGCATACTTGCCACGAGAACACGGTCGATTGCGGTGTGTAACGTGGTCAACCGAACAACCGCGAACACGCGGTCAACTGTAATACACTATACGCAGTCAACTGCACTGATCCAGGGGAAGCTAGTTTTGGGTCACTCAAGCCCCACTTGTTCCAAAACAATTTCTAAGTGCATTTTTACTTGTTTTACAGATTAAAAACTATTGTTAATATGTTTCAAAGTGTGTTTAATTATTATGAAAATGAATGAGATGTTATAGTTAGAAATGGCACACTAAGGAACCATAGCTAGCATACTAATATAGAATATTCGAGGTTAGATATTAATGTATTTAGTCTATACCTAAAGTTATTTGCTGTCCTAAGAAGCTAATGTTTAGCGAAACAGGGACTACAGTGTAGGCGTGAACAATGCTAGATTATGAGGTAGGACTCCATACCTATTTCTTTGATAGTCATGATTTTTAATAATGTATTGGCGATATTCCAAATTCTCAAAATGTTATTAAGAAATGAATAGTGTATGTATATATATTTCCAAGAGATAATGGAAATGGATGATAATGTACGGATGATAATGTATTGATGATAATATATAAATGATAATAATGAATAGATGATAATGAACGTAAAATGATAATGAATGTGAAATGATAAGTCTGTAAAAGAACACCAAGTAAATGGAATGATTATATGATACTAAACCCCAAATGGACTAAGAATCCCTATTTGGAATGATTATTAATTCAATGATGCGATGAAGAGGTCGGGTCGTACAGAACGACCTTGGTGGTAGGTCCCAAAACCTTGTACATGATGCCACACACACACAGAGATTAGGCGTGCAGAGAGCGACCCTAGGGGTAGGTCTCGAAACCCAGCTAGGCCACTACAGTGGTGATTTAGCAGGCTTTGCACGTAAAGAATAATGATCTATGATATGAGATAATCACAGGTAATGCATGGTAAGCATGAATTTGATTAATTACTATAATGAATTTTGATGATTACAGATGGTGAGAGGTAAGTATGAATTGTTTAATCATTTATTATTCCTCTGAAATTGCATTTAAATTCATTTATTTTATTTTATAAATGATGATTTTGAAAACAAAGTCCTATTGAGCTTTTCACTCATGATTATACTTGTAACGCTCTGAAATTTATTTAATATTAATGTAATGTAAATGATGAATTAGTGTGCCATAATTAACGTTTTAACATTAATTAGATTATTTGGTTGGATTTTGAATTTTCGGTTGTTTTGTTAAATTGATGCGTCCAAATGATTTCTTATTGTTTCAAAATGATGTTTTGAGTTTTAAAACACAACAATTTGTAAAATGTTAAAAATACTCCGTTTTGCAAAACCGTGGGCGGCACATGGTTTTCGCACAGTAAAACCGCCCACCGTTTTTCTCTATTTATTTCCTTCCTCTCTCTCTCTCTCCTCACTCTCACGCACCCCTCTCTCTCTTCCTCTTGATCTCTCTCGGTTTCCCCTCTCTCTCTCAAATTTCTTCACAAATTTTTTTGAAAACAAATTCGAATCCAAGCTTCGGGATAGCAAGGAGGAGACTCAGGGACATGATTCGGCAACTGAGAACGCGGATTGAAGCTTCGATTCGAGGTTAGATTCGAAATTTCTAAACTTTTTACAAAATTTTCAATTTTGTGTATTTTTGAAATCTAGGTTTGTTTAAGCTTAGAAAACCATGGATTTGAGTTTAATGGACTTAGAACAACTAGAATCTAAGCTTAGATTGAAGAAAAACGGATTGGATTCAAGATTTTTCATTTTCTCCTCATTTTCTCATTTTTGGATTTTTGAGGATTTCGAGTTTAAATCTTGTTTAAATGAGTCCAAACATGTTTTAGAGTGTTTTTCTATCATCCATGAATGTTTTCTATGCCTGGGAATTGAGAAAAACAGGTTAGAATCAAGATTTGAATTTTGGGGATCGAGAAACCCGTGGCTAGGATTTCTGGATTTTCCCAGTTCGGCCTGTGTTCGGCAGGCCGGAGTGATGATCGGCAGGCCGGTGTTCTTCCGACCGGCAGGCCGAACTTGGAAAATTGTTCGGCCGACCGAACTTTGCTTCCGGCAGGCCAAACTGTGCAGTTCGGCAGGCCGAAGCAGGGCGTCCGGCAGGCCGACCGTGGCATGGAAAATTTTGTGATTTTTACCCGTTTTCACTGTTTTGAACCCTGATTTAAATCCCAACCTTATAGGATGATTTTAAAGGTACAAATGGCACACTAAGACATCATGAAATGGTTTAGTAACATAGAATGTCTTAAACTAGATATTGATTGACTTAGTTGGTATCTAGGATCATTCGTGGTTCCGCAGAGCTAACGTATAGCGAACCGGGATTTCGGTGTGGGGCACTGGCACGAGTATTGAGGTAGGACTTCTATCCTATTTCTTTGGTAGCCTGGTTTTGAAATGATTTGGCTTTGAAAAGGATTTCTATTAAAGTGTTTTCAACGGTGTTTGAAAATGGTTTTATCGGTTATATTTTAATATACCGTGATTATAAAATGAATTTCATAATGAATGTAATTGACAACACTCGGTAATTGGGTTTTGAATGATAATGATAATAAACACATAGGCATGATGCCATATCAGAGATCGGGTCGTGTAGCGATCGACCTTGGGGGCAGGTCCCGAAACCCAACTGGGTCACTACGGTGGTGATATCATGGTTTGCCTAGGTAAAAGAAAAATAGTGTTTTCGATTTTACGAGTAGACTGTTCTGTGTCAGAACGGCTCTACTCAAGTTATGTATTTATTTATTTAAGTTTTCTTTTGAGTACTCCTAACAATGAAATGTTTCTTTAAATTAAATTATTTTATAAAACATAGTCCTACTGAGCCTTTCGCTCACGTTTTATTGTTTTAAATTTCCCCCTCTAGGTGGTTTCCCATTTAGGTTTGGAGAGGATTCTTCGGACCGAACTCAGGAGCAATAGGAGGATTGATTTATATTTTGTAATATTTAATCAAGGCATGTAAGAGTTAACTTTATTTGTACTTGGACTGTAATTGTATTCATGATATTGTCAGAACCATGTGTGTGCACAAGTTGTGGGTTGTGGAACCCATACTCGCGGTTTTTATTTAATTTTTATTACTTGCTTAATATTTATAAATTCTTTTATATAATGTGGTGGAAATCTTCTTATTTATCATGTAATTTGACCCTTAAACCATTGATTTTAATTAAACTCTCTTTTAATTAATTTAATTAATCCGCCACGTCACCTCCCGTATTCCGGGGCGTGACAGAATGGTATCAAAGCGCAAGGTTATGAACCTTAGGAATTGTGCACACATAGGTTTGACAATGAAATACATTTGACAGTCCAAATTTTGTTTTCAGAAGTGAGAGAATGGCACCTAGACGTCGTTCGACTGCTGACGCCGAGTTCGGAAATGATGAGAGCATGATGAAGTCTATGTTTGCGGCTTTCCGGCAGATGGCAGCCTACTATTTTGTTTTAAATTCCCCCTCTAGGTGGATCGTAGCATGTTGCCGAGTAAGATGTTGCTGTTGTTCTCACATAGACCGTGAATTGTTTAGTTTATTTGTTCTATTACTAAGGTATGTATTAATGGAACATCAATAAGGACTTTGATTATATTCTATTGGACTGTGGTTTTGTATTATATCTTTACGTTTGTACTATTGTGCACCATGTGGGGTCCAGTGAGACCCAAACTATTTGTTGACAGACTTTAAAACTTTAACTTAATTCTAAAGGTAATTGAGAATTTTATTGGCTAAATTTTACTAATGGTAATATTTCAAAAAGGTTTAAAATTTACCACATTTTATAGAATAACTAAAATGTTTTTCTTAAATTTCTAATAAACTAATTGGCTTGTTTAGTTAAACCTGCTCATTTATTTTAATTAAAGTATCACGTCATCGTTCGGGTTTGGATTTGTGACAGTCATATATATTGATATAGTGTTTACAAAACTATTGAGAAACGAAAACTAAAAGTGTGCGTGAACATGTGTATGGTATGATGGTGCACGTTTTTCTTTTGGTGGAAACTGATAAATACCCTACTGATACAATGTTGTTTTACACGATATCAAATTTTCATAAAGGGTTCGTTTTCTTTTAGATACCTTTTTATTTGGATTTTTTATTTGATTTTACGTTTAAAACCAAATATATATTCACTTGAAATACTCTAAAATGCTTATTGCGCACAATGCTTTTCGAATCTAGCTAGAAACCACTAGGAACTGTGTCTCGGTCAAGCCTCCACTCTACTTATATATATATATATATATATATATATATATATATATATATATATATATATATATATATTGTAAAAAAACATTTATATAAACATATACTTTATTACATGATTAATATACACATAGTCCTAGTAAACATTAAGGGTCCGTTTGGTAAATGGATTCGAATTAGTGATTTAATTTGAGTTAGTGTGATTTGAATTAGGATTTGAGTTAGTGATTTGAATTGTTATTCGAATTGACGTTTGGATGTGCATTTAAGTTTTAATCTGAGTATAAAATAAAATTGAAATTTGTGTTTGGAGAGGTAGTAAAGATAGTTTTTGATTTATTAATATATCTAATAAAATCTTAATGTTAATGATTTTAAAAAATATGCAATATAGATCTTGATTTATTCCTCTCTTCATTAGGAATATAGTGAAAAAATAATCATCTCAATTGGATATTAAAGGAAGAAGTTATGATTTTTTTCCTCAAATATGGGAGAGAGAATTTTAGTTTTCACTGTAGCAAAGATATCCAAGCATTAAAAGTTTAAGAGGGGATGAGAACTCTGAAAACATGGATTCTTGATACTCAAATGATTCAGATTTTGGGGGAAACAAACACGTATCCAAAGGATTCTTGATACTCGAATCCAAATTTAAGTCGATTGAATTCAAAGAATGCATGAAACAACGTACCCTAAAATTCGATCTCACTTTCTTTTTACTTATTAGCCTCTATCTTCAATGACGAAGAATTTCTAGCTCTATTACTGCTAAAAACTAATATGGTGTCCTTTACTATTGTCATTATAAATGACTCCAACATTGAGTACATAATAAACGCAAAAAGGATGTATGTATGATTACAAATTCATAAATTAATTTCAGAGAAGAAGTTGATTAAACGTACAACAATTAAAAAAAAAAAAGATAACAAGCTCCCATACGACAAAGTCGAAAACAACATAAATTAAGCGGGAAAACACATATCTTCATTAAACATACCAACCGACGTGGGAATATATATATATATATATATATAAAAATATATATATATATATATCGTCCAAGGATTTATGTTTACAATATAAGGCCGAGGATATTTCGTTTTCTTTTACGTTGCGTGCTGCATGTTTACAAGTTCTAAACAACCCATTTACATGGTGCCATCAGCCCATGACTTACGTCAATATAACTAATGAAGCCAACAACATGTCGTTTCTTTATGTTCTTGTCCTCATTTAAACGTCTGAATATGATTCAAATGCAATCACCCGAACAGCTATGGGACTCCTAACATGATGCTTACCATCACTCCAAGTTAAGCTCCCAAACTTGTAATATCCATGAAGCTTTTGAGCGGAGAAGAAGCTAACTTTGAAAGACAAGCTTTTTGTGGTTGAATTGAACCTCAATGTTTGGGGTTCAGTTGTTATTTTTACACCCGAAGGTGCCCTAATGACGGCCTTATACACTGAGTTAACATCATCTCCAACATTTGTCACTGTTCTTGTCACTGTTAATTTTGCTCCATGTCTCAGATTTGGAACTGATATAGAAGGAAGGTTTAAGTCCAATGCAAACGAGCCTTCTCGATTGCAATTTTTTAGCTTGTCGGACAATGCAGCAATTGATTCATCGGAGTAACCAATTGAGCATAGATATTGAATATAATCCTGTGTAGTGACATCGTAAATAAGGCCTGGATCCAATACTGTTTTAGGATTAATGTGGCCACCGCCAATGTCAAATGGATCTGCTGCTTTACGATTTGGACCCTCTGCGTATATGTATGACCCATCTGTTCCAACTTGGGAAGCTGAGATATATAATTTGCACGTACAAAATTTAGATTATTAGATTATTTATTCGGAATATAAAAATAATGAACAATCCTATTCAATCTTATAGAGTGATAACCCCTTACTAATAAAACAATAAGACCCAGTTTAAAAAATACATTACATACTAAATTAAGCCTATAGTTTTATAAGTAGTAGGGTTTTAACTCTAAGAAGATGAAAAGGATTTTTTGAAAATAAGTTGGTAGTTGGGAGTTTGAGTCACCAGTAGTAACGAGAGCTGATCTTATAGCAGATGGAGACCAATCCTTATGAACAGATTTGATTAAAGCTACAATCCCCGATACATGTGGAGTTGCCATTGAAGTTCCTGACTCGAATTTATATATCCCTCCTGGCCATGCAGCCAATATATCCACTCCAGGGGCAACTACATCCGGCTGAATATATATGTTTAGTTGAAACAGTTAAAGGATAAATGTGTATCAACTATATATAAAAAAAATAATATCAGGCAATTAGCACTAATTATAAAGTTATTGGAATTTTTGATGTAAATAGTGGCCATGCCTTAAGAACTTCTGGGGTCAACGAACTAGGTCCTCTCGATGAGAACGTTGCTACCTTTGGAGACGGCAATGACCCAATTACTGTTTTTGGATAACTCAACTTCACAGTTGCAGACCTAATTCATTCATATATACAGCAAAATTAATAATGATGATGATGATAAGGAGGTGAAGATAAGAAAATCTTGCATCTTAATAGATATATATATGTCATTATTACAATCGAAGCCATGGTTTTTTTGAGTGGGGATTTCTTTTTCTCTCTAGAAATAGATTTAAAATGAAGGAAAAATAAAATTATGAGGGAAATGAAAAAAAATGCTCCACTTGAACAAAATTATTGTCTTCACATGTGTGTATATGTATGTAGAAAAGAGGTTATTACACAGATGCTCTATGTATTGTACCAAAATAACAAAAATACCATCTTGGCCAAAGCTAATTATGTCACCTCTTATATTATTATTATTAACGGCTCAGATTAAAAAACATGTCTCCATTATTAAGTCTAGGACTGTTACAGTTATTAGCTTAGTTAGGTTAATTATGTGTCTCTATTATTTTGACAAAACATAAGAGGTGTCAATGTAATTAACCAAATAACAAGGGTTTTAATTACACAATTACCTTGCGTGGACCATGTAGTTTATGATTCGTGTAGCTGTTGTAAAATCAACTTTAACACATGGAATATTACATGGTAGATTCTTATCAGAGTAAGAGTGCGAATATATGAGGCCCACTCCTCCTGCTTTACGCACAACCTCTGATGCAGAAGATATGTCTGGCTCAACTGATGATGACAAACAAAGCACTATTTTCCCTTTTGCTAATGTTGAATTCAGATTTTCATCCTCACAACTCGTGCTTCAATAAGATAGGAAGGTCTTTAGGATTAATTAACAAAGAAAAAAAAAAGAAAAGAAAGCTCAATCAAATTAACTTACGAGGCAGCATTGTCTTCACGTATGATTTCGGAGTATGTTAGGCCAGCTGTTAGAACATTTTTAGTTTTCCCAAAATAAATAGCTTGGCCCTGGAACAAAATAAAATTTACATAATCAATGTTATATGATTTAATTTCGTTTGTTGTTCGTTTGGAATATTTGATAGGGTGACTTAGAAAATTAACAACAAGAAGCATCAACACATGCCAAGTAGCAACTAGGTTGGCACAAGTTAAAGTTGTCGGACCCTCACTCATTTAAAAATAAGAAATGAAATTGCCTTAATATATATCTAGTTTAGTTTTTCCAAAATAAATATATTAGCTTGGCCGGCAACAAACAAAAGTGATGTTTGTAGAACTAGAACATCTCAATTAGGTTAGAACATTGCTATTCCATCTATAATTTATGTACAAAGAAATTAATGAAAATTAACTTAGTACATTACCCAAAAAGTGCGGTTATTTCCAAGTGTGATGGCTGTTGGGTAGGCTCTGTCAATTGTGGTGGCCCCAACGGTGATGACCCACGGAGCGGTGTCTTCAACAGATTGCGAGACGGGGCCTGAATTCCCTGCTGACACAACGACCGTGATGCCCTTTGCAGTTGCATGGAAAGAACCAATTGCAACAAAATCAGCTGGATCAGCATAAGAGTAAAGGGGAACATCCTTGCCAATAGAGGCAGATATGATGTCAACGCCATCGTGAATGGCTTGGTCGAATGCTTTAAGAGTGTCGGACGCAGTACCAGATCCACCTTCGTCCCATATGGCCTTGTAAATTGCCAAGTGAGCCAGAGGAGCTCCTCCTCTGGCAACTCCTGCCCCCAGTCCTTCATAGTTTGCATTTTTCACAAAATTGCCGGCAGCAGTTGAGGCTGTGTGAGTTCCATGGCCATATACATCTCTTGGTGATAGAACATCTTCGATTGCGGAGAGATTATTGTTACTTGCTTCTAGATATCCTTTAATGAACCAGCGGGCTCCAATGACTTTGTTGTTGCAATTTTTGATGTCGAAATCGCTTCCCTTTTGGCAGATTCCTTTCCAACGTTTTGGGATTGGAGGCATCCCTTCATCCTTAAAACTTTCAGACTCTGGCCAAAAACCTTCACACATATGCGCAAATTTGACTTAATTCAGCTATCGTAAGATCATTACTCTACTTAATCGTGGTTAATATATAATCTTGATGGATTACATTTTAAAAATCTGATCAAGAACAAAATTTTGCCTAAAATATTAAAGAGTAATGTTTTGAGAAATATCAACTCTAATCCCAACTTTTTTTTTTACCAACTTTGTATTATTATTTTTTAATTCATTGGAAATTAAGAGTAATCTCTGACAAGCTTTTTTAGATTCTGTAACTAAAAAAAATATGACAGCTAGAAGTTGGTATAGTAAGATTAGAGTAGTATTATTTAACATTAAATTCAATATTGAATTCAAGATTGCTGTTTGGTTTCATTCTTCAAAAGTTTTTTGCCATTTTTGAAAACACAAAAAATGAAAAACTAATTTAAGGATATGTTTGGTTAAGTTTTGGAAAAAAAAAAAAAAAAACCTTTTTCAAAACTCTCAATTTGTATGAAAACTAAAAACAAGTTTTAATTGTTTTCAATTTTTTTTTTCTTCCTTCGACAAACACAGAACCCCCTCACCCTATGCTACTCCTTGACCTAACTCTTGCTAGTGACCCCACCTAGCTTCTCTTCCCACCCTTCTCTTCGGAGCAGCAACCCACCCAGCCCCTCCTCCCATAGGCCCCGACACCGACACTACAGCATCGACCTATTCGTGACGGGATTCTGGCGATGGGCATTTTGTGACGGGAGGCAGCTCATGACAGGAGGCAACTTGCGACAGGATTCAACTTGCAATGGGCATCTCACAAAGGGCCGTTGATCTCTGTAATGGGTCGTCGACGTGAGAGGGCCATCGATCTCTATAAGGGTGGGGCTGGGTTCGTTGGAGTGGGATGGGTTCGTCAGGATGGGGCTATTCTAGTCTAGGTAGGGCTGGGCCATAGGGGCGTCAGGGTGGAGTCATTGGGGTGGTGCTAGGCTGGTCGGGGTAGGGTAGGGCTAGGCCATCAGTGATCGTCGCTGGTGGGGCTAGGCAATGGAGGGTGGGGGGCTGAGCAGAGGATTGGGTTTTTTTTTTTAAGGGAATTGGTTTTTTATTTTAATTAATATCTTTAATTGGTATTATTTAAATTAACTTTGGTTTTAATTATATTAATAATATTTATTAAAAAAATGTTGTTGTTTTTAGAAACATAACACTATATACAATCAAACGTAATTTCAAAAACTGTTTTAGAATATTTTTGAAAACATTTTTATTTTTAAATTTTTTTAAAAAATAAAAACTAAAATAAAAACACTACCCAATGCAATGTTTAGAAACTTATAATTATCATTTTTTAAAAGCTTAGGACAGAGACTAGTCTAAACTTTTAATGTCATTATACTAATTTATCACATATTATATGTGTGTGTGTGTGTGTGTATATGCATAACCTGAATCAATCATTCCAATAATAGTTCCTTTCCCCAAATTCTTAGTTAATGGACTGCTTTGTGGTGAACTGTGATGGACTCCCAAAAAGTCCCAACTTCTGGTCGTATGAAGCTTGACACGATGATCTGGAATTACTTTCACAACTTCAGGAATTTCTGCAAACGTCAATATAATCAAGATATTCAAGATCGGTAATTTTTTGGTTTAAAAAAAGAGGATAAGATATTAAAAGCTCTAGCAAATTATGATATACTTGCTATAGCTTTTGCCTCGGCATCTGTTAATCTTGCAGCAAACCCGGAAAAGCCATGTCTGTAGCTGTAAAGCATAGACTTCTTTGCTGCTTCCTTGCTTCAATTACAAAATCAAAGTGATTAAGATAATATGATTTTACATGTCATATAATATAAATAATATGACTGCACAAATTTTCTTATGTACCTCCCTAGGAAGTCAGATAACATCTTATAATGAGATTTTTTGGTTTCTGCAGGATCATCAAGCTTCTTCTCTCCCAAGTACACTATGTGAACCTGCAAACATATTATATGTTCTTTTATATATATACACACGTATAATGACATATTATATAATTGATTAGAGAATTAATAATTATTCATGACTTACATTAGTAGTAGCTTCAACAAGAAATAGATTATGGAGATGGCTTTGCTGAAGCAACAATATTAGAACAAGAACCATAAGAGAGCTGTTGCTGAAAATTTTTGTGGATTTAGAATTTTTTGGATTCATTTTTCTAATACAGAAGAGGACTGACTCTGAAAAGGCTAACTAGTTGTTTGGTCTCTCATACTTTTCCTTGAGTGAGTTTTTGCCCTTTTATAGAAGAATTTGAAACATTTTCTTTCTGTTTTCTGTTTTAATTATGTTATTGAAAAAAAAATGAATATGTAAATTTGGTTGGTTAGAAATAAATAACTATAGCTAGTGGATAAGATTCTCTGCCTCTACTATTATTAAACATTATATACAGTTGTTCCCTCTCAAAAAAAAAAAAAATAAAAATAAAAATAAAAAAGAAAGAAAAAGGACTCTTTTATGGGGTACCGAATCATTTCATGCTAGATGAAAAAATAATGTTCATGTATCAGTTCAGATGGACAAGCAAACTCCATATTTTAGTAGCAACTACGAAATAATAATATCCTTCCTTCCCAAAATATAATGGCAGTATATGTTGAGCCTTGGGTGGATACTTTTCTTTCGGTTAGTATTTTCTATCTTCAAGCTCTATTTTTTAATCTTCAAGCTTTCTTTTTTCTAGACATCTTGATTAGCTAATTCTTTGTAAATTTAAGCAAAAAACAAAAAAAAAAAATGCAAAATGATGTTCTTAAAAATATGAGAGAAGATTTACATATGTGGTGACAAGTGCAAATGCTGAATCATATTAGTCTTTTATCACTTTCTTAGAAATATGATTCTTGCTAATAATTATAGACAAGATGATCACTGGAGCAAAAAATCTATTGATTTGTATTCAAGACTGTTTATGAAATAAACATCTTGGGTAGGTACACTATTAATGATCCATATTTGGAGATAAATTTACAAAGGGCATACTCACGGTCAAGTTTTCATTTCATAACATTATGATTCTTGCTAATAATTATAGACTAGATGATCACTGGGGCAAAAAATTTATTGATTTGTATTTAGGACTATTCATGAAATAAAAATCTTGGGTAGGTACACTATGAATGATCAATATTTGGAGATAAATTTACAAAGGCATACTCACGGTCAAGTTTTCATTTGATAACATTTCTTTTGCACTAAGTGCTGGTTTTGAAATAAAAAATGGTGACAATAACAAAAGCCATAGAACTGTGTATAACAAAAATTTTCAAAAAGCTTTTGGCCATATTGTACAGCTATATTAATTAATATATAAATAAACAAAAACTTTTATTGTTGTCTAATTAGATCGATAACTTAATATACAATTAATAAATAAATGAACAAGAACTTTTACTGTTGTCTAGTTAGGTTGATAACTTGATTATTTGGAAAACAACTCTTCTTCTTTGATTCTACAACTCTTCTACGTCTAATCCTCGAATTGTAAAAATGGATTATGTGGGTGTCAAAAGGTTTAGGAATAAATCACACACTCACCATTTTAGGACACTATATTTTCATCACATGATTACTTTTTTCTAGGCTTTCTCTCTCTAAAACTAAGTATAAGAATTGAAATACTTAAAAGACCCCTAAGCACCTATTTATAGAAGTATAGGAGGAGTCTTTTTCAAATTCAGATTTAATTAAAATAATAATTAAATAAATGAGAAACTTATCTCCAAATTTTTATTTTTCTTCCTTTTATTGGGAGAAGATGTGGTAAAGTCCACCAAAGAGGCAGTATGAGTAGTATCCACTTTTTGGCCACAAAGATAAAATCAGGTGGTTGTTGACTTGGAGGGTACAGATGATATAGCAAATTTGACATTTTGATTCGTCTTAGCTGATAGAATGACTTTTTTGCTTTAATAATGACAATATTTTACTTTTTAACTGTTTTAATATTAAAAGCTTACGTTTACAAGTTTTAAGGTTTAATAATTATAAAAAAAAAAAACAAATATGGCATTTCAAATAATATTATGTATTAAAGCACAAAATAAAATAACACACTAAACATGTTATTTTTACACTTTTTAATTGTAGATATAACATTAACATTGACACTCGCATTGGAGATGATATGTTTGTTTATACTATATGTTAGGTCTCACATGTTAAGAAGTGTGGAGCCTAATTTAATGCCTTTATGATTTATCACTCTAGCACTATGGCTGTGAAAAGGCGAGTTTTCAAATACTTGAGGCTATGGTGCTGTGTCACGAATTAATAATTTTTTTGAGAGAAATGCTAGGGTTTACTTTTATATAACTTAGGAAATATAGAGTGAGAGAGACCAAAGAGGAAAAATTCTAAAGAGAATATGCGTAATTTTTTTTGTTGTAAACTTCGTCATCATAATAAATTATTCTATAACGGTGAAAATAGATGTAACTTTCACATTGAGGGTGAACCACTAAAAATTTTATGTGTATTCTTGTCTATTTTTTTTCGTTTCGCATATTTTTCACTCTTGATAGAATTAAGGCTTCTAATTTGCAACATCACATATATTTTCTTTTTATTCATCTTTTAAGTTTAAGATTTCACAATGAGGTTGTAAATATATATGTGAACTAATGTCCTTCGCCATAATCTCAACTTCTTTCTGTATAATAATTCGCATATATACGTACAAATATATTCCTTGATACTTAGTGGCTACATTTTTTAACACTTGAAGACAGTGTATTCAATTATTCTTGTTGAATATTGTTATTCCACATGTTTTTTTAAAATTATAAAAATGAAAACAACAGAAAATATTTATGTTTTTCTAGTTAAAAATAAATAAAAATGATACCATATAGACTTATAAGATTCTCTGCATTTAATTAAACGACAGTTAAGATCTCATTAAACCCAAACCCAGTACATTTTTTACATTCAATTAAACGACAATTAAAATATCATTAAATCCATATATATATATATATATTTACACTATTTATTGAAGGAATTGAACCCATATTGATCTTAGTTGCAATTAAGTGTGTTTAAACGATATTATACCACAAAAATTAGCGCAAAATCCATAACACAGATGCTTAGCTCCGTCAAAACTGAACATTCACCATGTTAGAACCCTGTTAAAAAGAAAAAGCTCCAAGTAGATGAATTGATCCATTTGTTGAGTATGCTCTTTCCGTACTTCTTGGAAATAATTCTTCTCTCCACTATGTTTCCTCCCTTACCAGTCACCCTTCTCCAACGAAAAAAGACATGCCATTTACTTTACAAATTTGGATCTTTATGGCATGCAGGCGGGTCCACAACTTCAACTGTGCAATTCAACCCTTGCCTCTCCCTTTATTGAAAAAAATCGGCATATGCTTTCACACCACGGGTAGTGCGCCAATCACCCGTGCTACCACAGGGCTTCGAATGCACCCTCGGCCACTCGGGCCGCTTTACTTTTGTTAGTAGTAAAGCAGTAAGAGAAAGGGTAATTCATTTTTTCTTTATTGGGGTCATTTCGTGTGCAAACTCAAAACTTTATGTTTTTAAATTGTGTCGTTTTTGAATTGATGTTTAAAATATAATGGTATAAAACAAGATAGAACAATAAAACAATATAAAACGTCGTAAAAATTTTAAAACGAAAACTAGTTTTTAAAAAGTTATAGTTTATAAAAAAAAAAACGAGCATAAAAATAGTTTTTAATCTAAAAAATGGTTCAAACTATGTGAATTTAAGAGTGAGATAAAGTTTAATTTTTAAAGTTTTGGTCGATTTAAAACCACTTTCCTGGTTTAAATTTACCTTGGTTACTAGCATATTAAACATTAATTTAAACCACTTTAATATTTTGAACAGGCTTAATGGGTTTTAAATATATCTACCAAACAACCTCTTTGTGTTTTACTTTAATCAGTTGATCGTGTACTTGAAACGACTCCTTCCTATAATTTCGGATGTGACAGAGCATTTTGTATGAGAGTGGGAGTGGAACGAATAATGGTCTCCTGGACTCGAGTGTTGATAGAATGAGAAGTGGGAATGTCTAATATCAAAAGAACATTGGGACAAGTGGGCATGCTTTATGTCAAGCTTTAATTATGCAAGGGGAATCAATCATTCCACGTGGTAATTTAATCATTTCGGCTAAAATTTTCAGCCGAAATGTTGCGTTGATATTTGCCGTACCTATTCTTCTTTTTCGTTTTGTGAAGTTCTCAAGGAACCAATAGTTGAGCTAAAAATTTTAACTTCAACTTATATGTTTTAGAAATGAGCTTAAACTAAGAAGTTTACGTACTTATTTTGTATAATGGTTTTTTTCATAAAATTTAATTGTTTTAAGATAAATTCAAACTTTTTAACTTATATTTATTTTTTGAAATTTAATATACTATTTTAGTCAAGTTAAATTTACTTTTGAAATTCACGACACAAATTACAAAATTTTATAATATTTTTTTGTTAATTTTTCGTTATTTCATGTTTTAATGTAAACTTAGCATATAATACTTAATGTATGGGGAAAATTTTTTAAAAAAAATCTTATTTAATTGGAATTATTTTTATACACTCCATCTCTATAATTTTAGAGAATCATATTGTCTTTTTGTTTAACAGAGAAAACAGGAGCACAAATGTCAACTAAAAAAGAACATATTCCATAGTAGGCCGCACCAAATTATACATCCATATATTTATTCAATATTATAAGAGTTTCAAAGGCTTTGGATTTCGTTCTTTCTATGACAATGGAAGAATATGAGTTGCAATATTTTTTTTAAAGGGTAATTTCACAATGGCCTCTGAGATTTATTTTCAGTCCATGTCACGTTTAGGAATTATGTGGCCAACTGCCTTCAATCTATAGTTTATATCTGGTGCCGTCCATGTCATGTCTATGCACTATGTAACACCACAAAAAATATATTTATAGTGGGTGTCTATGTCAAAAGGCATTCTATCTATAATTAATTTGTATATTATGGATCAACAAAATTCATGTCTATGGACTATATGAGTTCACACATGAAAGAAATAGGGAGCTTATAATAAAGTTTGATCCCTTGTCCGCTGTTACAAAAATTTGCACTACAAAGTGCGTGCTTGAAACACGTTTGAACATACAGATGCAATAATGGGCCAGGGCTCGTGGGCTGGCTCGGGCCCGTCCTGCTACAGTGATGAGCCGGGCCGGCACGGCTCGGTACTGTTCACAGTCCGGCCAGGCCCATAAATACTGGTAGGCTGGGCTATGCTAACATATGTCGGCCAATGGACCAACCAGATTGGCCCATGGAAAATCATGGGCAAAGCCGGGCCTGGGCCAGGCTGGCTAGTCTAGGCCCACAATGGGTGGGCTGGGCCAGGCCAACATATGTCGACCAATGGACCAGCCGGGCCAGCCCATGGAAAATCATGGGCAACGCTGGGCCTGGGCCGGCCGGCCCGTCTAGGCCCATACAGACCCACAATGGGCTAACCCACCGAAGGCCCATTGTGGCCCAATTATATATATTTAAATATATTTTTCTATGTTCATTTATGGGTGAACATGGCTAAGTATGGTCTTCTCTAATAAAAAGCCTCGCATATCACATTATAGTAAGTTTTTTTTTTTTTGCTTGTAGGCATGCTTTGCTTCTTCTAAGAAACAAAGCTGAGACAAGGCCTTACATACCATGTTATAATAGGCCTAGCAAGCTCTTTTTCATTTCATTTCATTTTTTTTTTATTTTTTTCTTCTAGGCATACTTTACTTTTGAAAAACAAAAGCAAAGTTTTATCCTACTGGGTTTTCCTTAGAAAGGTTTTTAATGAGGCAATCATAAATAAAATATTCCTTTTATATTTCCATTGACTATTTAAACTTTTATATTTGTTAACCTGTTTAAAAATTCAAAAATAAAAAATAAAAATTGCATGCTTAGATGAGCAAGCTCATCTAAACCCATGATGGGCCGACCAATTCAAGGCCCACGGCACGGCCTGACATGGCCTATGGCATGGCTCAGTACGACCCACGGGCTGGGCCAGGCCAAGGTAATTCTAATATGGGCAGGCCCAGCCCAGCCTACAAAATTTATGGGCCAGCCTGGCTCGACCCGCAGCCCGCATGGGCCTAAAGAGAACTGGCTGGCCGGCCCATTCTTGCATCACTATTTGTACAGCACAAATAAAGCGCAACCGCCACTACAAGTGCAATGTAGTTTGTTCTAGTTGTCAATGATTGATATATATATATATAGTTGTCAATGATTGATATATATATATATATTTATTTATTATATAGTACAAAACACGTTTCTCAATTAAATTTTATCTATAATCTATCTCTAACATATACAAAAGGCATAGTTAGATTACTACAAACTCTCTCACGTTTAACTCTGCAAAACTTCTTGTACCTCTATTTTGTCTCGTATTACTTTGCTCTTTCATATCTAAATGGGAGAAGATGTGGAAAAGCCCACCTGAGAGGCACTATAAATAGCGCTCCTTTTTTGGCCATACAGATAAAATCGGGTGGTTGTTGACACGGAAGGCGTATAGTATTTAAAATAGACTTTGTTTTATACTAGTTTATCCTAAGAATAATGATAAATACAAAAGGCCACTCCACCTTAGATAGATCCGTTCCAGACAAAGGATTTTTAAAAATGACTTTAAAAAAGAGGTCATTTATCCAATGTAAAAATTTTTCGGCCTTTTTTTTCAGAATATCGCAACGCTGTCCGGGCGAGGTGATGCTGTCGTAGCTCCAGCCAGATCTCCAACGTCATGGCCCCATCCCTACTAGATGATGTCGTTGTAGATTCCCTATCAGACCACTAATATCACTGCCCTTTCTTTTTGTTTTAGTCTTAATTTTGGGCATTTGAATTACATCGCTTATTAATGTTAAGCATCTCGATAAAAGTAAAGATTCAGATTTTGAAGTTATACAACCGTCAAATTCCAATGAGGATTATATCTCATTTCCTTGACAGAGCTGTTTTGTAATTTATCTAAGGACACCCGATTGAAATTTAGAGATGCAACAATGGGTTGGGGCTTATGGGCTAGCCCGAGCCCGTCCTGCTACAATGATGGGCCGGATCGACAGGGCCTGACACTGTTCACGGCCTGGCATGGCCCATAAATATTAGTGGGCTGGGCTGGACCAATATATATCGGCCCATAGGCCGGCCCGACAAGGCCCATGGAAAATCATGGGTTGGACTGAGTTAGGCTGGGCCTGAGCCGTCTAGGCCCATAATGGGCCAGCCCATCGGCTCAAACCGGGCTGGCCCATCTAGGCCTACAATGGGCCGGCCCATGTAAGGCCCATACATGTCCACAATGGGCCAGCCCACCAAAGGCCAATTGTGGCCCAATTTCATATAAATAAATATATATATATTTAGATATATTTTTTCATGTTCATTCACGGGTGAACATGGCTGAGTATGGCCTTCTCCAATAAGTCATGTAAGACCCATTGTAAGTCATGTATTATCACATCAAAAGACTATACATTTAATATATATATTATTTAATACATATAAGAATTAAATATTATATAATATACATACATGTCATATTCACCCGTGAGTGAATATGGCATTAGATTTTCCCAATGCATATCACATCACAATAGGCATGGCAAGTTCTTTTTATTTTTTTTTTATAATTTTCCTTGTAGGCATGCTTTGCTTTTGAGAAGTAAAGTTGAGAATCAGATACTGAATCTGTAGGTCATGTATTATCACATCAAAATACTATACATTTAATATATATATTATCTGATACATGTAAGAATTAAATATTATATAATATATATACATGCCATATTCACCCGTGAGTGAACATGATATTAGATTCCCCTATGCACATCATATTGCAATAGGCATGACAAGCTCTTTTTTTTTCTTTGCATTTTTTTATTTTTTTTTCTTGTACGCATTGTTAGTATGTGTGGAGCTTAATTATTACCCTGACGCAGATTGCCCCTACACAGAGGTTGTACATGGATCGACCTTTGCGGTAAGGTCGACGTGGGGGTAGTTTGAGTTTTTTACATAAGGCATGCTTTGCTTTTGAGAAGCAAAGCTGAGAATCAGATATTGAGCCTATAGGTCACGTATTATCACATCAAAATACTATACATTTAATAAATATATATATTATTTAATACATATAAGAATTAAATATTATATAATTTATACATGCCATATTCACCCGTGAGTAAACATTGCATTAGATTCCCCTATGCAATTAAAAAGGGGCAGGCCTAACATAGAGGCTTAGAAGGAAGGCCTGGAACGTGCAAAGCTGAGATGTTAAGTCTTCAGCGAATTGTCTAATCAAATCACACTTGTAAGAAAAAAATAAAAAAAGATTTAAAAAATAAAAAATAAACTTTTTTTACCTATGAATAAACGTAGAACATTCACAGAGATACTCATTCAACAAACTTCTAAGATCTTATGTATTGTCTTTTTTTTTTAGATTACTTAGAGTTCTTCAGAAAGGAAAAAAAACTTGAAGGTATAATTTATTTCATTTGTTGTTCATTAATTTTGCATTGTTATAAGTTAATTTTATTGTGTAATTATTTTATTTAATTTTTATGTTACGTTAATTTATTGTTATTTTTTTTAAAGCTATGGCATCATCACATAGAGGGAGAGCCAACGTTTCACATTTGGTGATCAACGAAGAAGAACAATTTAATGATCTACTGGAAGATATTGGAGTTGACTTACTATCTCAAGTTGATGGCTCCTTTGAAGTCACTCGTAAGGGCAAAAGGAAAGTTCAATGAATTTCACCAGTTTGGAGTTACTTTGATCTTGTAACACGTATAAACGAGAATGGTGTAACAGAAGAGAGCGTAATTTGCAAAGTATGGAAACAAGACTACACAAGTAAATCCTCCTCTAACACTGGTCGCTTAGAGAAGCATCACAAAAAATGCGAAGCTAAGCATGATGTAGGTGGTGTTGATTGTCGTCAACAAACACTTCAATTTAGCCCTAATGGTAGTGTTACCAATTGGTTATATGACCAACAAAGAGCTAGAGAATGGCATGCTAGATTTTGGCTAGTGTTCAATAACCAATTAGTCTTGCTGATGATCCAGCCTTTGAGGAGTACATTCAAAATGCTTATAATCCACAATATAGGCATGTTTCAAGAACTACCATAAGAGCTAACACCATGAAAGTTTTTCATTCAATGAGGGAAAAGTTAATAACTGAATTTAGTTCATTCACTGCATCTGTTGCATGCACATCTGATTTGTGGGAAGGTCGTACAAAAACTAGTTATATATGTGTAACTGCACATTATGTAGATAAAGATTGGTCTTTTCAAAAAAGGTTAATTGCATTTCGATCAATGCCTTATCCGTATGATGCCAAGGCCATTCATGATGTCATCATGGAAGTTTTTGATTTTTATGGCATTAAAGAAAAGGTTTTGAGCATCACATTTGATAATGCATCTACTAATTCTGCTGCTATTAACATTTTCAAAACAACATTAAGACCATAACATGGCGAAACACTTTTTCATCAAAGATGTGCCTGTCATATTATTAACTTGTGTGTTCAAGATAGCATGGAATTTTTTCAAGGTTATTTGGAAAATATTCGAACAGCCTTGGGTTACATAGCAAGTTCTGGCTCTCGAATTGAAGAGTTTGCTAAACTTTGTAAGAGAGCAAGCATGAAACCCAAAAAACCTCCAACTGACATAGGACATTGGTAGAATTCAACATATTTGATGCTGAATGCATGCCTACCATACAAAGAGGTCATAACCGCGTATTACAACTTGAAGAATCCAACTGAGCCGCTTCAAGAATTTGATTGGCAAATTGCTTCATGCTTCTATAATTTCTTAAAGGTTTTTTATGAAGCCACTCTCTAACTCTTAGGTGTGTACTATCCCACCTCTCCTCATGCATTACATAAATTGTACGACATTGCTGCAACCTTTGATATGCATAGAGATTTTGACATTTTTAGGGAATTTGTTGAGTTCATGGAACAAAAATTCAAAAAATATTAGGAACGTGTTCCACCTTTGTACTGCATAGCCGTTGTATTGGATCCAAGAGTT
This sequence comes from Artocarpus heterophyllus, assembly GCA_025403435.1. Classification (NCBI taxonomy): domain Eukaryota; kingdom Viridiplantae; phylum Streptophyta; class Magnoliopsida; order Rosales; family Moraceae; genus Artocarpus; species Artocarpus heterophyllus. The sequence goes on from CM046338.1 coordinate 18,700,243, forward strand.
AAATTAGCTGGTGTTAAATATTTACTTAAGGGTATAGGGGAAAAATTAAGGGTGCATTCTAACATCATAACCATTCAAAATGTGCAAGCAAAAGTTAACAACATATTTACTACATATAATAAAAAATATAGAGGAGGCCAAACAGTATCCCCTACACCTTTAGCAAATACTTCATCTGTACCACATGGTTCTTCATGGGCAAATATGATTAGCTACACCGAATTTGGTTTCGGTGCATCATCCATATCTTCAACACGCAGTGAATTGAAAAACTATCTAGAAACAAATTTTGCGGCATTCATTCATAGTCAAGAACTTTTCTTGTGCTCTCTGAAATGGCTCGTGATATACTAACCATACCAATGCCCATACTTGCAAGTGAACAAGTATTTAGTTGTAGTGGTAGAGTACTTGATGAACGGCGTGCACGTATGAATGATGATATTCTAGAAGCAGTAATGTGTGTTAAAGATTGGGATGATGCTCGCAGAAGAAGCCAAGAAGTTCAAGATGATTGGGTTGATGACTTTGAAAATTTGGACATTTCTGATACTCCCATTGGGAGTAATACGTTGTAATTAATTATGAACAATATTTTTTATGTTTTTTATGCTTTTTTTGTTTTTAGTAATTTTGTAAACATCTTATGTATAATTATTCCGATTGTAGTCTTTTTTCCTTATCAAGGTTTTGTCCCACTGGGTTTTCTTTGGAAAGGTTTTTAATGAGGCAATCGTAAATAAAATATCCCTTTTTATATTTCCCTTGACTATTCAAACTTTTATATTTGTTAACTTGTTTAAAATTCAAAAATTAAAAAATTAAAAATTACATACTTAGATGGGCTTTAAACCCATGATGGGGCAAGATGGGCCAGCCCATTTAAGGCCCACGGCACTGCCCGACACGACACGGTCCAAGTAAAATTGCCGGGCCGGGTCGGCTTAGCCCGTGGCCCGTGTGGGGCTGGCCCAGCCCAACCCAGCCCTACATCACTAGAATAAATACACCATAGAAAGGCCGGCCTGGCCCAGCCCAGCCCGGTCCGTTCTTGCATCACTATAATAAATGCACCATAGTAATATGTACTTTACGATTTATATATGTTTGAAGATTGAACAAATATCTTTTTTTTTAATTGAAAGCTATGAAGCTTGAGTGGGGTGGATTTGATCACCTTGGCTCTTTGCTTGGGGAGGGGTTTGTTCTGGATTTGTGGTTGAGGAAGGAGAGAGCAAAGGAGATAAGACTCGGTTTTTACTTTTGTTTTTGTTTTTATTTTTCAATATTGTTTTACTTTTATTTATTTATTTCACTGAAGTGCGTGTAATATGTTACCAAGAATATATGGACAACATCTAGACGGTGTCAAATTAGGTGCAACTAAGCACATGTTGGTCCCAATACATCGCAACGTTCCAGCCGTACATGTCATCAAAATTTAACTACACACCCCTGGATTATGCACTATTGATAGTGTGCCTCATCCACACACTGGTGCACCACCAATAGTGTTCAATTCTGCGGTGAAAAGAGGTCGTAGGGGGAATTAGTGGCCATAACTTAAGCAATATAGAGCCTAGTGTGGTATTGTATACACACAATAAATTTTTATATTTGAGCATGAAACTTATTCTCTTCCAAAAATACTCTTTGGCGGAGGTGTTGACCTTTGATTGACGTCTGTTACAAAAATCCAGGAACACCAAAGTCGGAAAAACAGAGGAAGAAGAACGGTGAAGATCAATTATTGGGTGGGAAAGTTGAGAAAAAAGACCCATTGAATAGGTGGGCAAAAAGTGAAGAAGTAAAGCTTGGCCTTTTTTTTTTTTTTTTTTATTATAAGAAACACTTAAATAGTTGGAGAAGAAGGATTGATAGAAGGAAAAGAAAGAAAAAAGCATTCTCTGTTGGAGCATGCATAATTTTTCTGGTTTTTGCCCTCTTTGTTCAGTTTAGTGAAGGTTGTTATCATTTCAAGTTATTTGAAAAAACCCAAAATCCTTAAAAAACTATCGGTCCATTAAAAATTCTTTTTGCAATATGGGATTGTTCCCTTTTTCACCTCAGATCTCGGCTAATTTTGTCTCTCTGTTTCAAACTTTTAACTGACGGTGATAATTTTCCTATTTCAACTGATTTCTTAATTTTTTGCTTGATCAGGTTCCCTTTTATGGTTCCTTTGTTTTTGTTGTTAATTAATTAGTTTCAATAAGGGAAAAAAAAAAAGTTCCTCTGATACCTTACGGGTATGTACACTTGATATAACGTGCACCTCCCTTATATTCCGTAATTAATTATTATTTCTATGGTTGAAAAATGAACACTTTAATAGTGCTTCTTAACCGCACCCTACGCATATTCTCCCTGGTTCTAGAGATGGATAAAATTAACTAGAGAAAATCGAAAATCTATGTTTGATTTTCTCTCATCTTCTCTTAGGTCACTATCTCTTTCACTTTTCTTTCCATGCCTTTGCTCAAACTCTCTTCAACCGTCATCATTTCCTTATATTTGTTGTACACATTTTGAAGCAAGAAATGAGCCATGTTTGGTTGGGGGAAAAGGAAAGGAAAGGAAAGGAAAGGTAAGGAATGGAACAGAAAAAGTATACAAATCTCATGTCTCCTTGGTTTAAAATTTAAGAGTTGTCATCATTCCAATGGCATTGTCTTTTTCTCATTTGTATAGTAATAAGGTTATCATATGTCCCTCAAATTTTCAAATCCTCACTTATTTTTTCTCATTGAATCTTTGGACAACTTGTTGCGAAGCCTACCTGTTAAGTTTGACAAGAAATACCCAAGCCATAAACCGAACACTGTTGTGCTGGAGCATGGGCAATGTGAATGGCATGGGACATTCTTATTCAAACATGGAAGCTATAAGCTATCTAACGCGGGACTGTATCGCAAAGGACATAAACCTCCACGTTGGTCACGTCCTTAACTTTGACTACAGGAAAAGGGGTTGAAAGGACATTCTCACGGCCGTTTATTGGGCATATTGAAATAACTCTTTGAATTCCGAGTTCAAAGAATCCTATAGATAGATATTTGTTTCCTCCACAATTCAAATCAAATGAATCATTTGAATCCAAGTTTTAAAAGTTATACTCCCCCTTAAACTCTTTGGACTCGGATCAGTTTGCTATAATAAAATCTTATATTTTCTCTCCTATATTTATCGAAAAAAATCATCTGATTTATTTGATATCCAATTAAGATGATTCTTCTTTTATTGCATTCTTAATGAAGAGAGGAATAAATTAATATTTATGTTGCATATTTTTTAATATCATGAACATTAAGATTTTGTTAGATTTGTTACTAAATTTAAATTTTTTTTCACTATCTATCTAAACACAAATTTAAATTTTATTCTCTATCAAGATTAACACTTTAAATGCACATCCAAAAGTTAATTGGAATAACAATTCAAATCATATAATTCAAACCACACAACTCAAATCAAAATTATCTAAATCAACAAAATTCAAATTTATTTACCAAACACACCCTTAAAGTTTCCATACATGCGGATAGTGAAGAAATCTAGGCTTAAAACTGTTTGGGATTAGCCAATGAAACAATGTGGTCTCTTTTGTGCTAAGGTATATAGGTTTATGTGGTTGTGTTTCATCCATTTTATGCTAAGGTATAAGGACCTAAGGTGCTTGTGTGCATTGAATTTAGTGGCTTTTGCTCAAGCTTGACAGTTAGTATCTTGTAAATATAAAGTACGAGATGTAAGTATGGTGTGCTACTGAGCATATCTATTCTATTATAAATATTTAGGGAACATTTTTATTGTCCTTAATCTATATATATATATATATGCAGAAGGCAGAGTGTACTATGCCAATCTATTTCACTAGCTATAAAGGACAAATGGAGTCTGATAGAATTGCAAACTTTGCTTATTCAAGAGGAGGCAAGGCTGAAGAAGCAAGGAATTGACACTGTCAATCTCATGGGTCTACCAAGAGCTAAAAAAAAACCATGAAAGAAGCATCAAAAGGGCAATAAAGGACCACTAAAGGTTAATGTGTGATTTGCCCAAACCCACAAGAAGTAACGAAAGAAAGTTGTGTGCCATTTCTATGGAAAGCCAGGACACTACAAGAAAGACTGCTTGAAATGCAAGACATAATTTGAAAGTAAAGGTAAGCATAGTGCTTTTGTATGTTTTGAATCAAATTTGGTAGAAGTTCCTTATAATACTTGGTGGATTGATTCTAGATTCACCATTCATGTTTCAAATACAATCCCGGGATTCCTTACGACCCAAACCATAAACGCAAACAAAAAATTTGTGCTTATGGGGAACCAAATCAAAGCTTTAGTTGAAGCCATCAGAACTTATTGTTTGATTCTAGACATTGGACATCATTTAGATCTTTTTTAAACTCTTTATGTTCTTTCTGTTTCTCGTAATTTATTTCTTTATAAAAACTTAATACAGCTGGATATTGTTTTAAGTTTAGAAATGGATGTTGTAGTTTGTTTAAACATAATCAATTTATTGGTTCTAGTGTTTTTTGTGATGGTTTATATAAATTAAATTTTGATAATCTTTTTACTGAGACTCTGTTGACCTTGCATCATAATATTGGTACTAAATGTGGTTTAGTGGATAAAAGTTTAGCTTGCTTGTGGTATAAATGTTTGGATCACATATCCAAATAAAGAATACAAAGATTGGTAAAGAATGAAATCCTCCCTGACTTGGATTTTACTGATTTTGGTATTAATGTGGATTGTATTAAGGAAAAACACACAAAACACACAATTAAGAAGAAGGCCACAAGAAGCATACAGCTCCTTAAACTTATACACATGGACATATGTGGGCCTTTTGATATTCCATCTTTTGGTAGAGAAAAGTATTTTATTACCTTTATTGATGATTTTTCACGTTATGAATATATCCATTTGTTGCATGAGAAATCTCAATCAGTAAATGCCTTAGAGGTGTTTATTGCTGAGGTTGAAAGACAATTAGATAGAAAGGTGAAAATTGTTAGGTCTAATAGAGGTGGTGAATATGATGGAAAGTATAATGGAATTGGACAACGCCCTGGTCCATTTGCTAAATTTCTTGAAAAGCATGGCATATGTGCTCAATTCACAATCCTAGGTACATCAGAACAAAATGATGTTGCAGAAGAACGAAATCATACTTTAATGAATATAGTTAGGAGTATGTTAAGCTATTCATCTTTACCTTTATCATTGTGGATGTATGCTCTGAAAACTGCCATGTATTTGTTGAATAGGGTTCCTAGTAAGGCAGTTCCAAAGACTCCTTTTGAACTGTGGAGAGGAAAGAAACCCAGTTTAAGGCACCTACATGTTTGGGGTTTCTCGGTAGAAGCAAGAACTTATAATCCACTTGAAAAAAAACTAGATTCAAGAACAACCAGTGGTTTCTTCATTGGTTGTCTAGAAAAATTTAAAGGGTATAGATTTTATTATCCTAGCCATAGTACGAGAATTGTTGAAACTGAAAATACGAGGTTCATTGAAAATGGTGAAATCAGTGGGAGTGTAGGACCATGTAAAGTGGAGATTCAAGAAGTTACGGTGGAGATTCCTTTACCTAAAACTTCTTCTTAGGTTGCTATGCCCATAGTTGTTGAACATTTAGACAACTTACAAAAACAACAAATGAATGATGAAACAGCCCATAATGAAACTGTTACCAATGAACCTATGGTGGAGAACCATGTGAGATAGTGTTAAGAAGATCTAAAAGATAGAGAAGACCTGCTATCTCTAATGATTATGTGGTTTATTTACAAGAGTCAGAATTTGACTTAGGAATCGATGATGATCCAGTTTCGTTTTCACAAGCCATGAAAAGTAATGATTCTATTAAGTGGTTAGACGACATGAAAGAGGAGTTAAAATCAATGGATCACAATGAAGTCTGGGATCTTGTTGAATTGCCTGAAGGTTGTAAAAGAGTTAGGTGTAAGTGGGTCTTTAAGACCAAGAGTGACTCTAATGGCAATATCGAAAGACACAAGGCTAGACTTGTTGCCAAAGTTTTCACTCAGAAAAATGGTGTTGACTACAAAGAGATCTTTTCTTCTATTTCTAAAAAGGACTCATTTAGAATTATCATGGCACTAAGAGCTCATTATGATTTAGAGCTTCATCAAATGGACGTGAAAATCGCTTTTCTGAATGGGAATTTAGATGAAGAAGTTTATATGGACCAACCTGAGGGTTTTGCAGTTAAAAGAAAGGATTTATAGTGTGTAAACTCAAGAAATCAATATACGGACTTAAGCAAGCTTCTTGACAATGGTATCTTAAGTTCAATGGTACCATCACTTCCTTTGAATTTGAGGAGAACATTGTTGACCAATGTATATATTTGAAGGTCAGTAGGAGCAAGACCATAATTCTGATTCTATATGTTGATGACATTTTGCTTGTATTGAATGATCTTGGCTTATTACATGACAAAGAAATGTCTCCCCGAGAACTATGAAATGAATGATATAAGTGAGGCATCCTGTGTGATTGGAATTGAAATATTCTGTGACAGATTGCAAAGATTGTTAGGATTGTCTAAGAAATCATATGTTAACAAAGTTCTAGAGATTTAAGATGAGGTACTCTACAAGTGTTGTTCCTATTCAGAAGGGAGACAAATTGAGCCTTATGCAATGCCCAAAGAATGAGTTGGAATGCAAAGAAATGGAACGAATTCTTTATGCTTCTATCATTGGTTGCTTGATGTATGCTCAGACTTATACTAGGTCGAACATTAGTTTTGCCATTGGAATATTGGGCAGATATCAATGTAATCCAGGATTGGATCATTGGTAAGCTGCAAAGAAAGTGCTAAAATATTTGCAAGGAACAAAAGTTCATATGCTTCCTTATAGGAGATCTGATCATCTTGAGGTGATATGATATTTAGATTCGGATTATGCTGGATGTATGGATACCAAAAAATCCCCATTTGGCAAATTGTTTTTTCTTTTGGCTAGAGGAGCAGTCTAATGGAATAGTGTAAAGCAGTATGTCATTGTTGCGTCTACTATAGAGGATGAGTTTGTGGCATTTGTGGCATGCTTTAAGGCCACAGTTCATGAATTATGGCTGCGAAACTTCGTTTCAAGACTTAAACTTGTCGATAGCATTGCCAAGCTGCTAAAAATTTATTTGATAACGCCGCAGTAGTCTTCTTCTCTAAAAACGACAAGTATTCAAGAGTACTAAACACATAGAATTGAAATATTTTGGCATTAAAGAAGAAGTTCAGAACAAAGAGTGTCAACCAAACACATTAGGACCGATCTCATGATTGCGGATCCATTGACAAAAGGGTTGCCACCATAGACATTTAATGAACATGTCAAAAAAATGGGCATTATTGAAAACCATTATTGATATTATGATGATGTTTTATGTTTATGTATTTGACACTATGAGCTCATTTAATTTGTATTTCTGATATTATAATGCATCATGTTTTCATTATGTTAGTTGTTGTATACGTGAATGAATTATGTTGATATAACAACATTTGTCTCTGACAAAGACATTATTATTGGACCATTATGATATATCTCTCATCACAGGTAATATTAAGTGTAGAACTGACATTGTAATGCATAGAAGGGACTATGTCGATCTAATGACATATAACCGCTATAATCCTCATTAGTTTTTGCTTAATAATGATTTATGATTTGATCAATTTAAGAGAAGGATTTGGCTTACAATTTGAGCATTATGTTCTATTATTAAACCAAGAGAAGGATTTGGCTTACAATTTAAGAGAAGGATTTGGATAGTGTCACATGGGCTAAGTGGCATAATGTTAGATATTTTTAACTGTGGTCCATATGTCATATTCTCGTTAGTTGTTTTATTTAATTAAAGAACAATAATTATGTTTTAATAATTATTAGGTGTCCAAATCCTATTGGTGATAAAAGAGGTTTTTTCTATTTACTGTATACATTGATGGTATCTGGGTTATAAAATGAATTCTAATAGAAACTGGTCATCTCTCTACCCATTAACGTTATTTCTCTCTCATGAATGTTAAAATTTGACCTCATTATTATCTTTTTTAATTATTAGCCTCTATAGTCAATAACGAAGAATTTTTGGCTCTATCACTGCTAAAAACCATATATGGTGTCCTTTACTATTGTCATTATAAATGACTCCAACATTGAGTACGTAATAAACGCAAAAAGGATGAATGTACGATTACAAATCACACATGTTTAATTTTCTATTTTGAGATTCTCTCTTAAGTAAACAAATCTGCTCACTATCATTCTATAACCCACCTGGGGAAATGTATATTGTATCTGAGATCCGGCAGGGCTTGAGAAAAAAATTGTGTTACAAATCTTTGCAATGGAGGAAACTACACTAAATGAGAAAATATTAACAAGTACTTGAAATTCCTTAATTACGTGATTGTCTATAATTCACTTTCCTTATCATGATAACAAAACAAGGAAAAGAAAGATTAAATATTGTTGTATATATTGATCACATGCTGTAGTGTTTACGACTATTGAGACACGAAAGCTAAAATTGTACATGAATATGTGTATCGTACGATGGTGCATCTTTTTCTTTTGGTGGAAACCGATAAATACCTACAATACACTGTTGTTTTACACGATATCAGATTTTCATAAAAGGTTCGTTTTCTTTTAGATACCTTTTTATTTGGATTTTTTTTTAATTTGATTTAACGTTTAAAACCAAATATATATTCACTTGAAATACTCTAAAATGCTTATTGCGCATCATGCCTTTCGGATCTAGCTAGAAACCACAGGGCTAGAAACCAAGGGGAACTGTATCTCAGTCGAGCCTCCACTCAACTTATAAATATATATATATATATATATATATATTATATATATATTGTAAAATAAACATATATATAAATATCTAATTTATTACATGATTAATATACAGATAGCCCTAGTGAACATTAAAATTTGATCCATTATTATCTTTTTAATTATTAGCCCAATGACGAAGAATTTCTAGCTCTATCCCTGCTAAAAACTAATATGGTGTCCTTTACTATTGTCATTATAAATGACTCCAGCATTGAGTACGCAATAAACGCAAAAAGGATGTATGTACGATTACAAATTCATTAATTAATTTCAGAGAAGAAGTTGATTAAACGTACAACAATCAAAAGGAAGACAACAAGCTCCCATATGACAAAGTCCAAAACAACATTAATTTAGCGGGAAAACACATATCTTCATTGAACATTCCCAACGACATGGGAATATATATATCTATATATATCGTCCAACGATTTATGTTTACAATATAAGGCCGAGGATATTTCGATATTTTTACGTTGCGTGTTGCATGTTTACAAGTTCTAAACAACCAATTTACATGGTACCATCAGCCCTTAACTTATGTCAATATTAACTAATAAAGCCAACGACATGCCATTTCTTTATGTTCTTGTCCTCATTTAAACGTCTGAATATGATTCAAATGCAATCACCCGAACAGCTATGGGACTCCTAACATGATGCTTACCATCACTCCAAGTTAAGCTCCCAAACTTGTAATATCCATGAAGCTTTTGAGCAGAGAAGAAGCTAACTTTGAAAGACAAGCTTTTTGTGGTTGAATTGAACCTCAAAGTTTGGGGTTCAATTGTTATTTTTACACTCGACGGTGCCCTAATGATGGCCCTATACACTGAGTTAACATCATCTCCAACATTTGTCACTGTTCTTGTCACTGTTAATTTCACTCCATGTCTCAGATTTGGAGCTGATATAGAAGGAAGGTTTAAGTCCAATGCAAACAAACGTTTTCGATTGCAATTTTTTAGCGTGTCAGTCAACGCAGCAATTGATTCATCGGAGTAACCAATTGAGCATAGATATTGAATATAATCCTGTGTAGTGACATCGTAAATGAGGCCTGGATCCAATACTTTTTTAGGATTAATGTGGCCACCGCCAATGTCAAATGGATCTGCTGCTTTACGATTTGGACCCTCTGCGTATATGTATGACCCATCTGTTCCAACTTGGGAAGCTAAGATATATGATTTGCACGCACAAAATTTAGATTATTAGATTATTTATTTGGAATATGAAAATAAAGAGCAATCCTATTCAATCTTATAGAGTTATAATCCCATACTAATAAAACAATGAGATCCAGCTTGAAAAGTACATTACATACTGGACTAAGCCTATAGTTTTGTAAATAATAGGGTTTTAACTCCAAGAAAATGAAAAGGATTTTTCGAAAATAAGTTAGAAGTTGGTAATTGGGAGTTTGAGTCACCAGTAGTAACAAGAGCTGATCTTATAGCAGATGGAGACCAATCCTTATGAACAGATTTGATTAAAGCTACAATCCCTGATACATGTGGAGTTGCCATTGAAGTTCCTGACTCGAATTTATATATACCACCTGGCCATGCAGCCAATATATCCACTCCCGGGGCAACTACATCTGGCTGAATATATATGTTTAGTTGGAACAGTTAAGGGATAAATATATATATCAACTATATATAAAAAATAATAATAATAACACGCAATTAACACGAATTATAAAGTTTAATTGAAATTTTTTATATAGTTAGTGGCTATGCCTTGAGAACTTCTGGGGTCAACGAACTAGGTCCTCTCGATGAGAATGTCGCTACTTTTGGGGATGGCAATGTCCCAATTACTGTTTTTGGATAACTCAACTTCACAGTTGCTGACCTAATTCGTTCATATATAGAGCAAAATTAATAATGATGATGATGATAAGGAGGTGAAGATAAGAAAATTTTGTGTCTTAATAGATATATATGTCGTTATAACAATCAAAGCCATGGTTTCTCTGAGTGGGGATTCTTTTTTTTTCTCTCTAAAAATAGATTTAAAATGAAGGAAAAATAAAATTAAGAATGAAATGAAAAAAAATGCCCCACTTGAACAAAATTATCATCTTCAAGTCTAGGGGATGTTAGAGTTATTAGCTTAGTTGGGTCAATTGTGTATCTCTATTATTTTAACAAAACATAAAAGGTGTCAATGTAATTAACCTTTTTGAAAATAACTAAGAGAAAAACTTCATTTATCTATCGATTGGGTTTTTAATTACACAATTACCTTGCGTAGCCAATGTAGTTTATGATTCGTGTAGCTGTTGTAAAATCAACTTTAACACATGGAATATTACATGGTAGATTCTTATCAGAGTAAGAGTGCGAATATATGAGGCCCACTCCTCCTGCTTTACGCACAACCTCTGATGCAGAAGATATGTCTGGCTCATCTGATAATGACAAACAAAGCACTATTTTCCCTTTTGCCAATGTTGAATTCAGATTTTCATCCTCACAACTCGTGCTTCAATAAGATAGTAAGGTATTTAGGATTAATTAACAAAGAAAAAAAAAGAAAAGAAAGCTCAATCAAATTAACTTACGAGGCAGCATTGTCTTCACGTATGATTTCGGAGTATGTTAGGCCAGCTGTTAGAACATTTTTAGTTTTCCCAAAATAAATAGCTTGGCCCTGGAACAAAATAAAATTTACATAATCAATGTTATATGATTTAATTTCGTTTATTATTATTTTTTTTTGGAATATTTGATAGGGTGAATTAGAAAATTAACAACAAAAAGCATCGACAAATACCAAGTACCAACTAGGTGGGCACAAGTTAAAGTTGTCGGGCCTCACTCATTTAATAACAAGAAATGAAACTGCCTTACTATATATTTAGTTTAGTTTTTCCAAAAAAAATATATTAGCTTGGCCTGCAACAAACAAAAGTGATGTTTGCAAAACTAGAACATCTCAATTAGATTAGAACCTTGCTACATACGTGGGTAATCGTGTCCTTCCATCTATCATTTGCGTACAAAGAAATTAATGAAAATTAACATTACCCAAAAAGTGCGGTTATTTCCAAGTGTGATGGCTGTTGGGTAGGCTCTATCAATTGTTGTGGCCCCAACACTGATGACCCACGGGGCGGTGTCTTCAACAGATTGCGAGACGGGGCCTGAATTCCCTGCTGACACAACGACCGTGATACCCTTTGCAGTTGCATGGAAAGAACCAATTGCAATCAAACCAGCTGGATCAACGTAAGAGTAAAGAGGAATATCATTGCCAATAGAGGCAGATATGATGTCAACGCCATCGTGAATGGCTTGGTCGAATGCTTTAAGAGCGTCGGACGCAGTACCAGATCCACCTTCCTCCCATATGGCCTTGTAAATTGCCAAGTGAGCCAGAGGAGCTCCGCCTCTGGCAACTCCTGCCCCCAGTCCTTCATAGTTTGCATTTTTCACAAAATTGCCCGTAGCAGTTGAGGCTGTGTGAGTTCCATGGCCATATACATCTCTTGCCGATAGAACATCTTCAATTCTGGAGAGATTATTGTTACTTGCTTCTAGATATCCTTTAATGAACCAGCGGGCTCCAATGATTTTGTTGTTGCAATTTTTGATGCTGAAATCGCTTCCCTTTTGGCAGATTCCTTTCCAACGTTTTGGGATTGGAGGCATCCCTTCATCCTTAAAACTTTCAGACTCTGGCCAAAAACCTTCACACATATACGCAAACTTGACTTAATTTCAGCTTTCGTAATCTCAGCACTCTTCTTTATCGCGGTTAATGTATAATCTTGATGGGTTACATTTTTCAAAATCTGATCAAGAGCAAAAATTGCTCCTAAAATATTAAAGAGTAGTACTTCTAGGAATATCAACTCCAATCCCAACTTTCTTTACCAACTTTGCGTTGTTATCTTTTAATTCATTGGCCACTAAGAGTAATCTCTGACAATATTTTTTACAGTCTGTAATTAAAAAACAAGGACAGCTCAAAGTTGATATAGTAAGATTAGAGTAGTATTATTTGAATTCAAGATTTATCATGCAAAAATAAAAATATTTCGAAACTTATAGATTATCACCTTTTTAAAAGCTTAGGACGAACAGACTAATTTAAGTTCTAATGTCATTATACTAATTTATCGCATATTATGTATGTATATAAATATATATGCATAACCTGAATCAATCATTCCAATAATAGTTCCTTTCCCCAAATTCTTAGTTATTGGACTATTTTGTGGTGAATTGTGATGGACTCCCAAAAAGTCCCAGCTTCTGGTCGTATGAAGCTTGACACGATGATCTGGAATTACTTTCACAACTTCAGGAATTTCTGCAAATGTCAATATAATTAAGATATTCAAGATCAGCAATATTAATGATTTTTCAAGTTTTTTTTTTGTTAAGAAAAAGAGAGAAGATATTAAAAGCTCTAGCAAATTATGATATACTTGCTATAGCTTTCGCCTCGGCATCTGTTAATCTTGAAGCAAACCCAGAAAGGCCATGTCTGTAGCTGTAAAGCATAGACTTCTTTGCAGCTTCCTTGCTTCAATTACAAAATTAAAGTAATTAAGAAAATATTATTTTACATTTCATATAATATAAATAATATGAATGCACAATTTTTCTTATGTACCTCCCTAGGAAGTCAGATAACATCTTATAATGAGATTTTTTGGTTTCTGCAGGATCATCATGTTTCTTCTCTCCCAAGTACACTATGTGAACCTGCAAATATATCATATGTTCTTTTATATATACACACATATAATGACATATTATATAATTGATTGGAGAATTAATAATTATTCATGACTTACGTTAGTAGTAGCTTCAACGAGAAATAGATTATGGAGATGGCTTTGCTGAAGCAATAATATTAGAGCAAGAACCACAAGAGAGCTGGAGTCGAATATTCTTGTAGATTTTGAATTTTTTGGATTCATTTTTCTAATACATAAGAGGACTGACACTGAAAAGGCTAGCTAGTTGTTTGGTCTCTCATACTTTTCCTTGGGTGAGTTTTTGCCCTTTTATAGAAGAATTTGAAACACTTTCTTTCTGTTTTCTGTTTTAACTATGTTATTAAAAAAAAAATATGAACATGTAAATTTGGTTGGTTATAAATAAATATCTATAGCTAGCGGATAAGATTTTCTTCCTCTAATACTATTAAACTTTATATATATTTGTTCTCTCTCAAAAAAAAATAAAAATAAAAAGGAAACAAAAGGACTCTCTTCTGGGGTACCGAATCATTTCATGCTAGATGAAAAAAATAATGTTCATGTATCAATTCAGATGGCAAGCAAACTCCATATTTTAGTAGCAACTAGGAAAATATCCTTCCTTCCCAAACTATAACGGCTGTATATGTTGGGTCTTGGGTGGATACTTTTCCTTCGGTTAGTATTTTCTATCTTCAAGCTCTATTTTTTAATCTTCAAGCTTTGAATTCGAGCTTTCTTTTTTCTAGACATCTTGATTAGCTAATTCTTTGTAAATTTAAGAAAAAAAAAACAAAAAACAAAAACAAAAACAAAAACAAAAAACAAACGACAAACAACATAAATGCAAAATGATGTTCTTAGAAGTAAGAGAGAAGATTTACATATGTGGTGACAAGTGAAAATGCTGAATCATATTAGCCTTTTATCACTTTCTTAAAGATATGATTCTTGCTAATAATTATACACTAGAAGATCATTGGGGCAAAACATTTGTTGATTTGTATTTAAGACTGTTTATAAAATAAAAATCTTTGGTAGGCACACTATTAATGATCAATCTTTGGAGATAAATTTACAAAGGGCATACTCAGGGTCAAGTTTTCACTTCATAACATTTCTTTTGCACTAAATGCTGGTTTTTGAAATCAGAGATGGTGAAAATAACGGAAGCGGTAGAACTTTGTATAACAAAAATTTTCAAAAAGCTTTTGGCCGTATTGTATGGTTATATTAATTAATATATAAATGAACAAAAACTTTTATTGTTGTCTAATTAGGTCGATAACTTAATACACAATTAATAAATAAATGAACAACAATTTTTACTGTTGTCTAGTTAGGTCGATAACTTGATTATTCAAAAAAATTCTTCTTCTTTGATTCTACAACTCTTTTACGCCTAGTCTTCGAATTGTACAAATGGATGTGTAGGTTTCATGAATTACGCACTCACTATTTTGGAACCTCGTTATGTTCTCAACACATAAGAGGGCAATGGGTGGCTATGGAAAACCCTTTTTTATAGGCTCTTTCTCTAAAACTGAGTAAAAGAATTGAAGTAGTTAAAAGGCCTGTAAGTGCCTATTTATAAAAACATAGGAGTCTTTTTCAAATTTAGATTTAATTAATTAATAATTAAATAAATGGGAAACTTATCTCTAAATTTTTATTTTTTTTCCTTTTATTGCGAGAAGATGTGGTAAAGTCCACCAAAGGGGCAGTATGAGTAGTGTCCACTTTTTGGTTACAAAGATAAAATCAGGGGTTGTTGACTTGGAGGGTGCAGAGGATATAGTAAATTTGATATTTGATTTCTATTGGCTGATTGAATGACTTTTTTGCTTTAATAATAGTAATATTTTACTTTTCAATTATTTTAATATTAAAAACTTACGTTTACAAGTTTTAAAGTTGAATAATTATGATATAATACAAATATGACCTTTTAAATAATATTATGTATTAAAACATAAAATAAAATAACACATCAAACATGTTATTTTTACACTTCTTAATTGTAAATAATATTAACATTGACACTTGCATTGGAGATGACATGTTTGTTTATACTATATGTTAGGTCTCCTATGTTAAGAAGTGTAGAGCCTAATCCAATGTTTTTACAATTTATCACTCCAACGCCATGGCCATGAAAGAGGCGAGTTTCCAATGCTTGAGGCTACAGTGCTGTGTCGCGAATCAACAATTTTTTTAGTAGAAATGCTAGAGTTTACTTTTATGTAACTTAGAAAATATAGAGTGAGAGAGGCCAAATAGGAAAAATTTTAAAGAGAGTGTGTACAATTTTTTTTCTTGTAAACTTCATCATCATCGTGAATTATTCTACAACAGCAAAAATAGACGTAGCTTTTACATTAAAGGCAAACCACTATAAATTTTATATGTGTTCTTGTCTATTTTTTATTCGCTTCGCATATTTTTTACTCTTAATAGAATTAATGCTTCTAATTTGCAACATCACATATATTTTCTTTTTATTCATCTTTTAAGTTTAAGATTTTACATTGAGGTTGTAAATATGTATGTGAATTATTGTCCTTCACCATAATCTCGACTTCTGTCAGTATAATAATTCGTACATATACGTACAAATATATTCCTTGATACTTAGTGGCAACATTTTTTTAAATTACAAAATGAAAACAACAGAAAATATTTATGTTTTTCTAGTTTAAAAAAAAATAAAAATGATACCAAATAGACTTAATAAGATTCTCTGCATTTAATTAAACGACAGTTAAGATCTAATTAAACCCAAACCCCTTACATTTTTTACATTCAATTAAACGACAATTAAAAACTCATTAAATCCATATATACGTGTATGTGTTGAAGGAATTGAACCCGTATTGATCTTAGTTGCAAATAAATGTGGTTAAGCGATATTATACCACAAAAATTAGCGCAAAATCCATATCTCAGATGTTTAGCTCCGTCAAAACTGAGCATTCACTGTATTCAAGCCCTGTTTTAAATAATAATTAAAAAAAAAAGCTCCAAGTTGATGAATTAAGAGCCTGTTTGGTTGGATATTTGAATCACTGTTTGAATCATTTTATTACAGTATTTTCTCTCACAAAAATTTAAATTTTTATTTAAATATTTTATTCAAATACTCGAATCAAATGTTCCTTGTCTATTTGTTGAGTTATGCTCTTTTCGTACTTCTTGGAAATAATTTTCTCTCCACCATGTTTTCTCCCTTACCAGTTACCCTTCTCCAGTGAAAAAGGACATGCCATTTACTTTGCAAATTTGGATCTTTATAGCATGCGCGCGGGTCCACAACGTCAACTGTGCAATTCAACCCTTGTCTGCCCTTCGATTAAAAAAATGGGCATATATTTACACACTAGTGCGCCACACACCTGTAACACCATAGGGCTTCGAATGCGCACCCGGCCACTTGGGCCACTTTTACTTTTTTTTTCTTGGTAGCAAAGTTAGGGGGTATTTTTAAAAAGGGCCTCTTAAGAAAATTTTTTGACAAATGGTCTAATTTTTTTAGACAGTTTTTTGTATCAAAAAAAGACTTTTTAGATATCAAAACAGTTCTAACTTTTTTTCATTCTGTTGAGGTTTCTCTTCTCGTCATAGTTATTTTTGTTTTTTTGAAAAAAACTGAAACAGTTTAACTACCTAAAAAAACGTGTTTTTTTTTTGCCAAAAAAAAGAGGCTTTTTCTCCAATTAGGATTTTTTTTTGCCCTTTCGTCAAAATCTGCCCAAAGTAATAAGAGTAACAATAATTTATTTATTCTCTTTATCACCGGTTTATTTGATGTGTAAGTTTATAATTATATGGTTTAAAACTTTATGATTTAAAATTGTATAGTTTAAGTTGTGGTTTTGAACTAACGTTTGGAATATAAAAGTTTAAAACGATAATAAAACACTACAAAAAATTCTAAAACGAGAATTAGTGCTTAAAAAATTATAGTTTATAAAAAAAAAAACGAGAATAAGAATGGTTTTTAGTCTAGAAAATGGTTCAAATCATGTGAAACTTAAGAGTGAGATAAATTTTAGTTTTTGAGGGTTTTGACATGTTTAAAACTGTTTCTACGATTTGAATTTGCCTTAGTTATTAGTATATTAAACGCCAACTTAAACCACTTTTATGATTCAAATTAGCTTAATCGGTTTTCAATCTGCCAATCATACAGCCTATTTGTGTTTACTTTAATAATTTGATCGTGAACTAGAAACAATCTCCTTCCTATTTTTTCGCATGTGGCAGAGCATTTTGTATGAGAGTGGGAGTGCAATAAATAATGGTCTCCTGGACTCGACTGTACACAGAATGACAAGTGGGCATGTTGAATATCAAAAGAACATTGGGACAAGTGGGCATTTTTAATCAAAGCTTTAATTATGCAAGGGAAATCATTCATCCCACGTGGTAATTTAATCATCTCGGCTAAAATTTTCAGCCGAAATGTTGTGTTGATATTTGCCTTACCTATCCTTCTTTTTCCTTTTGTGAAGTTCTCAAGGAACCAACGGTTGAGTTGGAAAATTTTTAACTTCAACTTTTATCCAACAGGCCGTTTTAAAAATGGACGCTTAAACTAAAAAGTTTAGGTTAAAACTTATTTTTTACAATGATTTTTCTCATAAAATTTAATTGTTTGAATATAAATTCAAATTTTTCTTACTCAAATTTATTTTTCAAACGGCCTGTAAATCTATCATACAACTATTTTAGTCGAGTTTAATTTGCTTTTGAAATTTATGACACAAATTACAAGATCTTATAATATTTTTTGTTAATTTTTCGTTATTTCATGGTTTAAATTTGAAAATATAAGCATATCGAAATTAAACTTAGCATATAATACTTAATGTATGGAAAAAAATTTGTTAAAAAAATCTTATATATTTAGAATTATTTTTATACACTCCGTCTCTATAATTTTAGAGAATCATATTGGCTTTTTGTTTAACAGAGAAAACAGGAGCGCAAATTTAAACTAAAAAAGAACAAATTCCATAGTAGGCCGCACCAAATTCTAAATCTATATATTTATACAATATTATAAGAGTCTCAAAGGGTTTGGATTTCGTTCTTTCTATGACAATGGAAGAATATGAGTTGTAATATTATTTTTAAGAGTTAATTTCGTGAATGGTCTTTAACTTTTATTTTCCTTCCATGTCGTGTTTAGAGATTGTGTGGCCAACTATATTCTTTCTGTAATCTGTATTGGGTGTCAGTCCATGTAATGTCTATGGACTATACTTTTTTTTTTTCTTTATACAGGGGAGGGTAATACCATTTTTATTGAGTAGGGATCAACGTGACTAGAATGTACAACCTATGATTAAGGTGAAAGGATTTACTACCAATTAAACTACCCTCACTCGTCGTCTATAGGCTATATAACACCATGTAAAATATATTCACAGTGAGTGTTCATGTCAAAACGCATTCTGTCTGTAATTAATTTGTATACTATGGGACCAACAAAATTCATGTCTATGGACTATATGAGTTCACACATGAAAGAAATAGGGAGCTTTATAACAAAGTTTGATCCCTTGTCCGCTGTTACAAGCATTTGCACTACAAAGTGCGTGCTTGAAACACGTTTGAGCAGCACAAATAAAGCGCAACCGCCACTACGAGTACAAGGTCGTTTGTTCTAGTTGTCAATGATACATATATATATATATATATATATATATATATATATAATGTATGTATGTATAAGGCACAAAACACGTTTCTCAATTAAATTTTATTTATAGTCTATCTATAACTTATATAAAACTATCTATAACATGTATAAAAGGCATAGTTAGATTACTATAAACTCTCTCACGTTTAACTGTTCAAACTTTTTGTACCTCTATTTTGTCTCGCATTACTTTGCTCTTTAATATCTAAATGGGAGAAAGATGTGGTAAAAGCCCGCCTGAGGGGCACTATAAATAGTGCTCATTTTTTGGCCAGATAGATAGAATCTGGTGGTTGTTGACTTGGAAGGCGAATAGTATCTAAAATAGACTTTGTTTTATACTAGTTTATCCTAAGAATAAAGATAAAAGCTGTAGAAAATTACAGAAGGCTACTTCTCCACCTGAGATAGATCCGTCCCTGCTAGATCTTTGGTATCACAACACCGTCCGGCAAGGCGACGCTGCTGCAGCTCCAGCTAGATCTCCGGCGTCATAGCGCCATTCCTGCTAGATGACGTCGTCGCAGATTCCCTGCCAGACCACCAATATCACTAGCCATTCTTTTTGTTTTAGTCTTTATTTTGGGCATTTGAATTACGTCGCTTATTAATGTTAAGCATCTCGATAAAAGTAAAGATTCAGATTTGAAGTTATACTGCCGTCAAATTCCAACGAGATTTATATCCCATTTCCTTGACAGAGGTGTTTTGTAATTTATCTAAAGACACCCAATCGAATAAATACACCATAGTAATCTATACTTTACGATATATATATATATATATATATATATATATATGTTTGGAGATTGAACAAATATCTTTTTTTTTTTAATTGAAAGCTATGCAGCTTGAATGGGGTGGATTTGACCTCCTTGGCTCTTTGGTTAGGGAGGGGTTTGTTCTGGATTTGTGGTTAGGGAATATAGAGCCTAGTGTAGTATTGTATACACACAATAATTTTTTTTGTTTGAGCATGAAACTTATCTGCTTCCGAAAAGACTCTTTGGAGGAGGTGTTGATCTTTGATTGATGTCTGTTACAAAAATCCAGGAACACCATAGTCAGAAAAACAGACGAAGAAGAACAGTGAAGATCGATTATTGGGTGGGATAGTTGAGAAAAAAGACCCACTGAATTCGGAGGCAAAAAGTGAAGAATCAAAACTTCTTGTTTTTTTTTTTTTTCTCTGAAGAAGCACTTAAATAGTTGGAGAAGAAGGATTGATAGAAGAGAGAGAAAGAAAAAAGCATTCTCTGTTGGAGCATGAATAGTTTTTCTGGGTTTTGCACCCTTTGTTTAGTTTAGTGAAGGTTGTTATCATCTCAAATTATTTGAAAAAACCGAAAATCCTTAAAAAACTATTGGTGTATTACAAATTCTTTCTGCAGTATGGGATTTTTCCTTTTTTCACCTCAGATCTAGGCTAATTTTGTCTCTCTGGTTTCAAAATAGTAACAACTCTTTCTTTTTATTTTTCCGCCTTTTAATTGAAGGGGATGATTTTGCTATTTGGTTCCCTTTGGTGGCTCTGTAGTCTACAAGCAGTCCTGGTTCCTTTGCTTTTGTTGCTAACGAATTAGTTTCAATAAGGGGAAAAAAAAAAAGTTCACACTTAGATATAATGCGCACCTTCCTCTTTCACTTTTCTTTCCTTACCTTTGCTCAAACTCTCTTCAACCGTCCTCATTTCCTTGTATTTGCACACATTTTGAATCAAGAACGAAGCCACGTTTGGCTGGGGGGGAAAGGAATGGAATAGAAAAGAATACATGTAAAACCCCAAAATTTTAACTAGTGGCCTAGTTGAAATTATATGAATAGATTTTTCTTTTGTTTTTACTATTTATGCATTGATTTCCTCAGGTGCATGCTATGAATCATGTTATTGTGAGAGTATGTTTCTAATATGCCTTGTATACATAATGGAAGGAATTAGATGTTAATGTATAGAATATACACCCATGCATGAGTTGCTCATGCACTATAATAACTTTATAGGTTATATAATATATGATATACAAGTAACTTTTATATTGGATATTATGAGCTTGCTATCCTATAATTGTATGTGTATGTATGGTTTTCCGTTTTAAAGGAAGAGCATGTTCAGAGTTGAGTGATATTAGTTTATTACCACCAGCAATATTTAATCTTTGTTTATTTATTCTCCACCATGATGTCTTACAAGCAAGTGCACACCTAGTGCAATGTATATTGTGTTATAATATATTAATGTATTATGTACTAATATAGGTAGTGAACATTATGTTTTGTCATGTATGCTTATTGTTTGGTGAGGTATGATATATATTGTATATTATTATTATTAAATCTACATGATGCTACCAAGGAAAGTGTGGTAGTCAACCGTGCAAATGATAAGTTGTCTTATTTTATGTTAAAGGATGCATGAGCATATTTTATCTCTGTCCTTATTTCTATGTAGGGAATAGTTGACTTTTTGATGATAATTGAAATTCATGATATGTTTCCTATTTTTGACAATTAAAATTTGGTGAAGTGAAGCAGTTTTTGGAATCCTAAATTCTCTTCAATCTTTTTATTTTTTTTTTCTATGATTGATTAGTTGAATTATTTGGAATCTTATACATGGTAGGTCAAGATAATATTACTATGTTCCCCATTGAATCATTGACTTCCTCTAATTTCTCTCTACCGACCAAGGATACACTACATCATGGCATAATATTTGTAATATATTAATAACTACTTTCTTATCCCAGCATTTCCTTATTTTCCCACCCGAATTGCTCTCACAAATCTTCCTTTAATCTCCATGAATTCTTTTCTTCTTTTCCTTCTTTATTTTGCTGCTAAGAGTAAGAAAAGCATTAAATTCAAACCCAAATTAGTGAGTTCTTTCCTTCTCGTCATATGAGCATAAGCTCATGTGTGTGTGTGTGTGTATATATATATATGCATGCAAGGAGAGTGAGAAAGCGAGAGTCGACGAGGGAGAATGAAAGATTGAGAAAGAAAGAAAGATATGGCTGGTCGATCATGAGAGACTTAGAAAGAGAGGGTTGAATCGTGAGAAATGTAAGGAAAGAATCAAAGGGGAGAGATTGAGGAAACATAGCATGAAAGGAGACATATGCATGAAGAGAGAATAAGAATGGAGTAAAGAAACATGAGAGTTTAATAGATGGCTTCCCTCGGAATATGAAGAGTAATATTATGTGATGCATTGAAGAAAGGAAGATGATGTATAGAATATAAGATGATCATGATTAAATGGATTGTGTAAGTATACCCTCCACTCCATCACTTGAACAATAGTATGTTTTAAAGCATGTTTTAAAGTTATGTATGTTGTTATGATGAATATGTTTAAAGATGTTTTTATGATTTTTCATGAGTATGATGTGAACTCTCTTGTTGTCATGAACCAGTCACGTTATTCATGTTTATATGGTCAAATCCTTGAGGAAGAAGTAAGTTCCAAGATAGGGACCATTCATGTATGTACGTTATGGGTTCTGGCTGCTTGAGATTAACATTATACTACGGGCCTTAAAACCTAAAAGTAATGTTTATGAAAAGTATGTTTTATGTGGAATTACAGTGATTTACTTACTAAGGAATGTGCTTATATAGTTCTCGTGAGGCAGGTGAGTTTTCAAGCCAAGGATTTAGATGACTGAATAAGTATGGTCCAAGGTCCCATGACGAGGCTAAGATGAAGTGTCTATTTCTAGTGTTTCTTTGATGAGACTAGAAAGCTAAGTATGATGTTTAGAACACTTTATGGGATTTTCTAATTTGGTATAAGAATTGTAATCTATTTATTCTGCTGCCAATGTCATGATATTATTTTGCACTAAAGAGTTAAGATTTGATTGTTTTTCCCTATAATTTTAGACTAGGCAAATTGGCCTGCTGACCACTAAGGATCAGCCTGCTGATAGTCAAAGTTTGGACTACCGAATGCCCTGCATCGGACTGCTGATCTGAGGAATTAGAGGAACTGCCTTACAGAGCTTTTGTCGACCTGCCGGTTATAAGTTTGGCCTACTGAATTGGCCTGTCGTTCTATGAAAGTATGTACGAGCCATGACGCCCGTCCTATCGCCCATCCAAGGGGGGTGGTCGTTACAATACAAATCTCATGTTTCGTTGGTTTAAAATTTAAGAATTGTCATTCCAATGGAATTGTCTTTCCCTCATTTGCATAGTAATAAGTTTATCATATGTCCCTAAAATTTTCAAATCCTCACTTATATTTTTGCATTGAATCTTTGGACAACTTGTTGCAAAGCCTACCTGGTAAGTGTGACAAGAAATACCTAAGCCATAAACCCAATACTGTTATGCTTGAGCATGGGTAATGTGAATGGGATGGAACATTCTTATTCTACCATGGAAGCTATGAGCTATCACGGGACTAGATTGAATTTGCAAAGGACATCAACCTCTACTTTGGTGACGTCCTTAACTGACTACAAGAAAAGGGTTAAAAGGACATTCTTATGGCCGTTTATTGGCATATTAAAATATTTCAAATAATCCTTTAGATAGATGTTTGTTTATCTTAAATTCAAATCAAATAAATCTTTGAATCCAAGTTTTCAGAGTTATACTCCCCCTTAAACTCTTTGGACTCAAATCAATTTGCTACAGTAAAATCTCATATTCTTTTTCCTATATTTGTGGAAAAAAATCATCTTTATTTATTTGATATTGGATTTGGACGATTTTTCTTTCATTGCGTCCTTAATGATGGCATGGCACTAATTAATATGGAGCAATGGGACTTTAATATTAGGTATCTTCCTCTCTCAATATTACTTTCTCTTTTGACCCTATTTCATTTTTATGCTTTCAACTTATTAATACGTTGATCCCGTTCAAAGATCAAAAGGTTTTTTTCCCTTCTAATGCAAGCTCAAAACGTATTTTGCCACTCCCCAAAAAGAAAGTATCTTGTTACAGTCTTTCAAAGCTAAACAGAATTTTTGCCAACTCATACGGCCTCATGAGGTTTATGCTTGTCAATATGGTGATAGAATTTCCTAGCCACAGGCGATGTCATCAGCATCAATGATGTCTGATGACGTCGTAGGTAAATTTTTATATTTATATAGAATATAATATTTCTATATAAATATAGTATTTTTCAGACACTAGCAATGTTGGTGATGTCCAAACAATATTGTTGGCAAAATTTTGTATTTGCATGAAGATGCAATATTTACAAGTAAATGTATTTTCCAATCATTAGTGATGCTGCCTATATTTTTTGTATTTACATGGAGATACATTATTTACGAATAATTATATTATTTCCTAGCAATTTTTTGTTTTTACATCAAAATACAATGTTTACAGGTAAATATAGCATTTCTTGGCCTCCAACAATGTTGTTGGTAATTTTTTGTATTTACATAAAAATACAATATTTAAGAGTAAATACAGAAATTTCCGCCTCTAGCGACATCGGTAGTAAATTTTATCATATGGAAATAGAATATTTATTTATATGTAAATACTGTATTTCTTGACTGCTGTTGGTGCCAACAAGGGAGGAGAGAAATTGAGAGGAGAAAGAGGTAAGGGTACTTTAGGGTTTTGCTCTCAATTTCTTATGACATGCTATTTAGTACAAATTTTGAAAACATATAACATTATTTACTAATTCTGTCACATATGCTGAACCGGGTAGTGACGTGGTAGATTTATTAAGTTAATTAAACCAAGTTTTGAATAAGAATTACTGATTAAATAAGTTTGAGTTATTTAAAACTTGACACTTTAAACCATTTTAAAGCAAGTGCACAAAATAAAACAATAAAGGACAAATAAATACAATTAAATAAAAGTCAGGTCCCACCGAACCGACATTTGTGCTTATACATAGTATCGACAATAATATATTACAACCACAACCTAATACGAAAAATTAAATTTAAACATTACATGCCTTGAATTTAAGATGAGGTAAATAACCTAAACAAATTCCTACAGCTCACGAGTTCGCCTAGTAGACTCATAATCAGTCCTAAGCTGTCCACCTAGGGGGAAAGGTTTTAAAACAACAAAAATGTAAGCGGAAGGCTCAATAGGACTAAGTTTTGAAAACATGAATTTGAATATAAAATTTTGTAATAACTTAAGAAATATAAAGTATAGAAAATGAAATTTATAAATTTGATTATTAAGTATAATCCAATTATACACCCAGATATGGTCTTATTAATTAGTCTTAGGCAAAGCCATTATATCACCACCGTAATGGCCCAACTGGGTTTTAAGACCTACCTTGAGGTTGCACTCTGCACGGACCAGATCTCTGAATATAGCATCATACTCTAGTATATAATTTCGGACGGCGTATACGACACGTCCGATATTATATCATTATCTAGGTCTCATCTTACCGAATATTCTCATTTACATTCATTATGCAGTTCATTGTGATCATTCCATTATTCAAAAATAATGAAAATAACCATTAAACTCATATTAATCATTTCTTGAATCATTTTTGAGAAAACACTTTGTTGGCCAAAATCCTTTTCAAACATGGCTACCAAAGAAAAGGTTTGGAGTCCCACCTCGATATCCGTATCAAAGCTCAATACCGTAGTCTTAACTACTATATGTTAGTTCCCAGAACCACAAACAACATTTAAAAGTAAACTAAGTTCACCAATATCTACCTTAGAGTATTCTACATTGCTATGCTAACATGGTGTCTTAGTATGCCTTTAATGATCAAAAACATATTACAAGGTCAAAGTCTTTACCTAGGTTTTAAACAGTGAAAATGGGTGAAAAACAACAAATTTCACAAAGCCTAGTCGGCCTGTCGAACTTCTTGGTCTGGCCTACAAAACTCCACAGTTCGGCCTATCGAGAATATGAGTCCAACGTGTCGAACTCATGAATCTAGCCTGTCGATGCTTATCATCAGCCTGCCAAACTGGAAAAATCTAAGAGGCCTGAGACTTCGAGCCTCGGCCTCCCCAAGCTCAAAATCTTATTTAAACCTATTTTGAATTCCCAAAGCTTGCATAAGGTTCATAAGTGATAGAAAATATACTAGAACACTTTTAAACACTTTTAAACAAGTTTTACATAGAAATTTTTAAATTATTCCAAAAATGAGAAAAAAGAGGAAAAACTTGATTTAGCTTGATTTCGTCAAATCAAGCTTAAATTCATGAGGGTTTGGGTTCTACTAACTTAGATAGAAGGGTTTCTAAGCCAAAACAAACTCGGATTTCAACATTCAAAGAAAATTGAAAAATTCAGACAAAAGTTTGAAATTTGAAAAATAAGGTAACTAACCTTGAATTTGAGCTTGAAACTAAGTTTGTGGAAGCCCAATCGTGTTTCTTGACCTCAATTCCAGTTGAGAATCAAAGCTTAAGCTTGAATTTTTGGAACAAAATTGAGAAAGAAAAGAGAGAGGGAGAGGCAGCGAGAAAGAGGGGGGAAAAGAGAGAGGAGAGTTTGAGAGAGTGAGGGAAATAGAGGAAGAGAGGAAAATAAATAGAGAGGGAGATAGTGGTTTTGTAGAGTGAAAACCATGTCCAGTACATGGTTTTCTAAAAGACGCATATAAGATATTTGACAAATTGTTTTGTTTCAAAATTCAAAATAACAAATAAAATAACTAGAAGTAAGATAAATTTAAAAATACCACAAATTAATTAAATTAAGTTCAAATTATATTAAGGCATACTAATTCACCATCCTATCGAATTCAAATTATATCAAGCCATAGGAGCATTCATCAATTTGAATGGCACCACAAGAAATTTAAAGTGTCCATACCAGGTCTTGAAAGCTATCTTGGGAATATCTTCTTCCTTGATCCTGAGCTGATGGTATCCAGACAGCAAATCTATTTTCGAGAAATACCGTGAACCTCTTAACTGATCAAATAACTCATTGATCTAGGGCAGCGAATATTTATTCTTCGCGGTGACTCGATTCAACTGTCGATAATCAATACATAATTGGAGAGTACCGTCATACTTCTTAGCAAACAAAACTAGCACACTCCACGGTGATATACTATTTCGAATGTGTCCCTTATCCGCAAGTTCCTAAGTTGCTTCCTCATTTCCTTCATTTCTACCTGTGTCATTTGATATGGTGCTATGAAAATCGAAGCGGTCCTGCAGAGTAACTCAATACCAAATTCAATCTCTCGGTGCAGTGGTAATCCTAGTAACTTGTCGAAGAAGACATCATCAAACTCGTTAACCACTGGTATTGCTACATTTCTTCCTATGGCACTAGACTTATCTTCTAGATTCAAAAGGAGTTTATAATAAGCCAAATTTCTTTGTCTACCAAGACACATCTTCATGAGTCGCTCATTCATCATTCGATCATTACCACCCTGGTAAGTGATCGTCATTCCCCTATCAGACACTAAGGTTACCTTCTTGAAGTGGCAATCTACTAGGGCATTATACCTAGACAGTCAATCCATTTCTAAGATCACATCATGGGAAATTATAGGGATTATAATTAAATCACTTTTCAAAATCTCACCCCCAATCATAATGTTATAGGATTTACATATACAGTTTACATACACTTGCCCCAAGGGTGAGGTAATTATCATAGGCTCTTTAAATTCCTCTATTTCTAATCCCAAGGCATGTACAAAAGAACTCAAAATGAGAGAATGAGTGGCACCAGTATCAAACAAAACATGAGCTAAAGACTGGGAAACCAAAATCGTACCATCGACAACTACATTGTTGGTCTGAGTATCTGAACTCCCTAAAGTCATGGTATGAACTTGGGCTAGAGCTTTTCTTTTTGCTCTATTAACATTGCTAGGTCCCAGGTTTATCGGCGGATAATGTTGCGGTAAAGGTGACTGCACACTAGTTGTACTAGGTGCTCGATACTATAGGGCATTCCTCTGAAAGTTCTACGACTGGTAACCTGACACTGAATAGGGCATATACTGAGGAGCAAACTGATGAACCTACAGTTGCGGGATTTACTAAGGCTGAGGTAGAGCTAAAGACTGAGGTTAGGGCTGATGGCTTGCTCCCTCTCCAATCTGAGATCCTTGCCGAGCATTCCTTATTGGAAAGTTCCTCTTGATGTGTCCTTGTTGCTGGCAATAGTGGCAATGGAAGTTGTAAGGGTTGTTTCGTCTGCTACTTGATGAACTGATACTCTAGTTGTTCATGTTACCTTGCTGATTCTTTCCTTGAGTGTGACGGTTGCTATTACCTCTCTTATTGCTCTTTTGAGGTCCTTCTGATGTCCTTGCTCAATTCTTGCAGTAAAGAGCATAGTTGCTTTCCACAAATAAAGCTGACGATACTAGATCACCAAAATTTTGGAGTCACAAGGCAACCAATTGTCGTCAGATGGATGCTTTGAGCCCTTCCTGAAACTTAATACACTTTTCTCGCTCAGAAGCCACGACGGATGGAGCAAATTTGGCCAACTCAATGAACTTTGCTTCATATTTCCAAACCATCATATCACCTTGTTCCAACCGATAGAAATCGACGACCTTTTGATCCCTGTATCCCTACGAAAAATATCACTCGTAGAACAACTCTTCAAACCTATCCCAACCAATATTCCTATTGTTTTCCAAGCACTTGGCTTGCTTCCACCATGCGTTAGCACTACCTTCTAATTTATGTGCTACAAACTCCACTCGATATCTTGCTAGTACACCAAGGAATCCAAGTGCTTCAGCACCGAATCTAACTAACATTCAGCTACCTGCGGATCCCCATTTCCATAAAAGGTCGGAATAGATGTGTGTTAGAATTCCCTGAAGTACTCATGCCGACAACTCACCTCGAAATCCTTAGGCCTAGCCCTCACCGCCATTTGCTGGCAAGCAGCGAACATAACCCCAATCATGCCCTCATCATTTCCAGGGTTTGCATCAACAACAACCGGACGATGTCTAGGTACCATTCTCTCAGTTTTGAAAACAAAATTGAATTGTCAGTGGTTTTTCATTGTCATACCTATAGGTGCACAATTCCCAAGGTTCATAACCTTGGGCTATGACACCATTCTGTCATGTACACCGAACAGGGTAGTGACGTAGTAGATTAATTAAGTTAATTAAACCAAGTTTTCAATAAGAATTACTAATTAAATAAGTTTGAGTTATTTAAAAACGTGACAATTTTAAACCTTTTTAAAGCAAGTTAATAAAATAAAACAATAAAGACAAATAAATAAAAGTAAAAAAGTCGGGCCCTACTAGACCTATATTTGTGCACACATATAGTATCGATAGCAATATATTACAACCACAGTCTAATACGAGAAATAAAATTTAAAAATTACATGCCTTGAATTTAAGATGAATAAATAACCTAAACAAATTCCTACAACTCACGAGTTTGCCCAGTAGACTCCCAATCAGTCTTAAGCTGCAATCTACCAAGGGGAAAGGTTTCAAAACAATAAAAATGTGAGCAGAAGACTCAGTAGGACTAAGTTTTAAAAACATTAATTTGAATTTAAAATTTTATAATAACTTAGGAAATATAAAGTACAGAAAATAAAATTTATAAATTTGATTCTTACCATTAATCTAATTATCCACCCAGATATGGTCTCATTAATTAGTCTTTTGGCAAAGCCATTATATTCACCACTATAGTGGCCCAGCTGGGTTTCAGGACCTGCCTCCAAGGTCATACTCTACACAATCCGATCTTTAAATATGGCATCATGCTCGAGTATATCATTCTGAACGACATATACAACATGTATGGTATTAATCATTATCTAGGTCTCATCTTATTGGATATTGTCATTTACATTCATTATTCAGTTCATTATGATCATTTATTATTCGACAAGTAATGAAAATAACCATTAAACTCATAATTAATCATTTCTTGAAATCAGTTTGAGAAAACACTTTGTTGGCCAAAATCTTTTTCAAAACATGGCTACAAAAGAAAAGGTTTGGAGTCCTACCTCGATATCCCATATCGAAGCTTAATACCGTAGTCTCGACCCTCTATACGTTAGCTCCACGGAACCACGAACAACCTTAAAGGTAAACTAAGTTCATCACTATCTATCTTAGAGTATTCTATATTGCTATGCTAACTCATGGTGTCTTAGTATGCCTTTAATGATCACAAATCATATTACAAGGTCAAGTCTTTACCTAGGTTTTAAACAATGAAAACGGGTGAAAAACAGCAAATTTCACAAAGCCCATTCGGCTTGCCGAACTTCCTAGTCTGG